>KZ870164.1:0-10432 GCA_003456935.1 Machilis hrabei | reverse complement strand
CCGGTTGATTGCAGGGTATGATGTAGATGATGTAGATGTAGATGCATACCTTCTTTGATCTTTCTGTCAGTATATCCGTTTCTATAAACGTTACATCAAACTACGAATACGTTTTATAAACCAAGCTTAAGGCTTGGTTTATAAAAACGGATATGTAGTTGGACGACGGAAAGGGAAAGTTCAGTTTTATATATAGCTATGGTGTAGTTTATAAAAAAGGATAGGTCAACCTATCCGACTCATCCTTTTTTTATAAACTACACCATACTACACATACAACTGAACTTTCTCCTTCCGTCATCCNACTACGAATACGATTTTATAAACCAAGCCTTACACCTCCCTTCAAGACTCTAATTAATAAAAGTAGCTTTTGNAAATTGTGAAGTACTTTTCATGCTTTACTTTTTTACGTTTATTAGCATGGTTTTCTTTCAGAGAATGAATTAGCATTTAGAATCGAAAGCTAGTTATGAACATTTGGTTCTGAACTGACAGTAACGTTTTGGTAATCATATGTTGCTATTGCTAATCAAAAATAAAAAAACTCAGTAAACGTTTCTCAGTTCAAAAAAAGTCAAATGAAATTTAATCCCGTGTTCATAAATGTCAAAAGCAAAGTCGAAATAAAAATCATGCTTCTCCCAAAATTAAACAACTAAATTAGACTAAAATAACTTTCTCCTGCATTTCTTGCTGTCATCAGTTGCGCTCTGGCTAGTGAGACCTCCTCGTGTGTGTTTACGTTTGCCTCGTCGCTCCACTGTTTTTCTCTAGTGTCCAGTAATTAACACTGAGAAGCAATCTTTCAATCTTAACACTCCGCTCTTACATTGGGAAGACCAATTTTAGGGGACAGGCAACATGGTTAACCAATTTCGTCATTTTCAAAGGCAGCGTCAGTAATGGTTCGGATGACTGACAAGATCCATTCTAGTGCAGAGACAAATGACGAATGATAGAAAGCAAAGGGATTTTGACTGGAAAGAAAAAGTTGAAAGGCACAGAAGAGGGTTCTTAAATAACTNTGCGCTTTTCCATAGATATATGGAGAAACAACTTAAAAATAGAGTACACATCAAATTATCCAACTGTTTACTTACCGATTCGCATTTTCATGTACGAGTCCCATTTTTTTTTTGGGGTAGACAGTAGTTTTTCCTCTACGTTTTGTGATAGCCTACACGTACAAAACTATGTATGGTGATAAATACACATTCATTACCTAAAAAGTCTCACAATGTCAGTACTAAAGTGAAATGAGAAAATACACCTTTTTTAAATTTCTGCTAACCCGATTTACTACTTACCCAAGACATAGTTTGAAGAGCTTGAAATGGTGGTGTACATATTCACATTTGATATGTCTGTAACTTTAAGGCAGTGAGTTATGTCAATCAGTTCTTATTCAAACTTTCCATCTTATGGACTTAGGTTTAAGACTTCTGAAAGTTACTTTAGATGTGAGATCAGCTACGAAGTTTTTGATATAAACAGTAAGCCTATTCATACAACGTCAGTTAAAATGAAAACTGAAGTAAGGTTCGCTTTTATCTGAAAGTTATTCAAATAATTAATTGCGAAATCCAGTTCTCCTTAGACTGTTCAAACGATTCCCATCCGGATCTACTGCAACGAGAACTATGTGAGACTCTGGTGTCCGTGACTTGTGGTTCTTCTATCACGTACACGTGGCTATAAGATTTGCTAGAATGGTAGCATAACATAATAGTTCATTTTATATTATCAATTTTACTGTTGAAGAATGAAACCAATGTCAAAGCTGTCAATCAAAAATTGTTGGGCGTGATGAATAGGACTAAATAAGTTTATGTTACGAAGACATTCTTCATATTTTCATTCAAATATTGAATATACACCAAAACATATGACTTTGAATAAAAAAAAGGTTTAAATTGTCATTTTTGGGTACATACTTCTCGTCATATTTGATATGTGGACTCATGTTCACGGGATGGTGTCATGTTTCTCATCAAACTCATAAACCTATTTGAACTTTCAGAGAAAAATAAATATTTGTCACGATTTATTATTGACCAAATACAANTACCACATTTTAATTTTACGCTAAAATAGCTCTTCTGATGTGTTGAATGGTGTTTCCGAGAACGCACGTATTAAACTGGCTGTTTTAGAAAATAACCCTAATTTAGAAAGCTGTCTATTTATCTAATTATATGTATTATCAGATGGCCTTGGGCATCGAATGTAGTGGTTTGATATCCGCCGAGGATGCTTCGTTGTATCTATCATTTCACGAAAACAATACGTATGATATTAATTTCTTAAGGATAGCTATGGCACAACAAAAACGTTGTTGTTATCCTCAACACTGGTAAGCGATACGTTATTATTTCTATCCCTCGATGTCACTGTCCACCACTTAGTATTATTTTATGTGGCACATGGTTTATCGTACGTGTTGTTATTTTGTATTACATCCACAATGTGAAAACACTTTTTCGTACCAGGGAATGAATTGAATACAAAAAGCATGTAAAAGGACGTTTTAAATTGTAGAAATATTCCTGTTCGTATCTCAAAGCCCTTATAAGATTGATTTCCTAATTAACAAGTTATTACAAGAATGCGCTATTTCCTCATGTTATGGCTAAATTTAAAATTGCTGGTTTATTTTCAAACGTGAACGGATTCAATAGAAAAAAATATACTCCAAAGGGAAAAACAATTGAAAAAGTAGTAATAGTGTTGAAGAGAATTCTGGAGATGCAACAGGCTGCTAACGTTTTCCGTTTCAGTTGTCTGGGGCGAAAGAAGAGAGGGTTGGAAAAATTACCGAGTTGGGGAATGGGGGAATGGAAATCGGGATAGGGAGAGGAAAAAGACTGAATTAGGAAACGAGTAGTCATACCTATAAAATAAAACAAAGTTTATTGGTTCTACTACATATGTAAAAGTTCTTGCACATGCGCTTTAGAAAATGTCTACAATGATTTAACTATTTGCACCAGTTATGAGGTGCGCTACTGTTTCTATATAGTAAACGTGTCCTTATGTGGTAAAAATTTTAACTAAAGCCTACATGCATCGAGATGTATTCCAAGTAAAGGGTGTACCCATTTCATATGATGGATTAGTTTGGCACTTGGTCATATAAAAAAAAAAATTTAGGTTAATATTTATTTAGAACACAACGTTTCGAGAGGAACAGGCCTCTCTTCGTCAGATGCATTAAAATTATACGTACATAGGATTTTTATAAAGTAAAATATGTTAAAGTAATTTGTGTAACAATGATGACTAAAACTTGAAAATTGAGTATTGGTTTTATGAGTACTGTAGCAGGTTCTAATAGGTTTTTGGGATAATTGAAATTTCTTCTTGTCTATTCATGTGGGTTTTACTCTTGAAGATAGCAGTAACTTCTTCAAATAGTATTTTTGATGTATTGGCCTCGTGTTGAAGGATTTGGGGTTGGGTCCAGGCAATGTTGTAATAATTATGGCTAATTACATGTTCGGCGAGGGCGCTTTTTTCGGGTTTTATATTCTTTAATGGTATCATCGGCCCATTTGTAGAATCCGCGGAAGGACACAAGTATGTGTTAGTCATACAGGATCTATTCTCGAAGTTTCCTGAGGCCTTTCCGCTACACGAGATATCAGCTAAGACAGTAGCGAATGTATTCCTAAATGAGATAATTGGAATTCAATTCTGCAGCTTGGATGTCCCCGATTAATGACTCCTTCGGTTCTNCTGGGTCACATGCTGACTCCAAATATGCTCATTTCGGGTTTCCAACCTTCTGTATAAGCTTGTTATTTATTACTATCTCTGACTGGTCCCAACTACCAGTTACATTCATATGCACTCCTCTGCTCGTGGTACCGGCTTGGGATATAAACTCAGAATGTCGTTCAATATAATCAGTGCCCTCTGTTTTCTCAGTTACTTTTATTTCTGCTATTCATTTTCACCCTATTATTCTTCGAACCTCATAACTTACCCTATAATCTGGTACTAACCAGTACTGATAGAAATGACAAGCTTGAAAATCAATTATGAAACACGATGTGCCACCCGAATCTGCTGCATAACAATTTGTGACGCCTGGGAATCTAAGGGATTCGTTAGTAAGACAGTCCCAATCCTTGTTCTTATAACAATGTGCGCCCCACTGTTTGGGCAAACTATTTCATTGATCATCTTTATGCCTACCGGGAAGGTATAATATTGCAGCTCCGTGGCCCATGAACAATCTACCTCCGTAAATGAAAACTCTAAAGAGAATAAAGAGGTTTTCTTCGAATCTGTAAACCAAAGGCACACCGAAGATTCTAACGAACTNATGGTAATCTCTGCTTCATACCGTTCCGTTCATATTCTCCATACACTGATTCATTTCCGATACTAACACATGATGACCATTGCATCACCCCTGAACTGGGCTGGGCCTACTACAGCAAAAGCGATTAATAGTGTAGCCAATGCCATCCCCCCTCCTTCTATTGGAACTTGTATATTGAATCGCCTCATATGCCCGACTATTCGAAACAGTAAGGCCTGGACCTTCTTTGCTGTCCAACGCCCTAGCATCCACGCATATATTACTTTGAGCTTAAGGATCCTATAGGTTGATGCCACACTTTTCCACAGTGTCAAACACAACCAAAAGGTAAGAGTTGACACCGTATATTTAACTGTGATGCTAACTAATAAAACGAAACTTACAACCNAAACTACTTTGACCATAACCGGTAAGCACCACAGGTTGTACAGCATTTCATCAGATATTATACAATGGGCAGGTCAACAAATGGAGGGTGCTGGTAAATAATATTGGGCTTCTGCCGTTTCATTGGTAGGTAACATTAGTCAAACAATAAGTTGACCTGGATCTTTTAAGAATTCCTCTGGGATTTCTACTATTGAACTATCTATTACCTTTACTCTCATTTCCATCCCAGCCTTGCGTAAGATTAAACGACCAGCCCTTTTGACTTTTATTTCCTCGTCATTTATGTCTATCAGCTTCCCGTTAACTCTTCCCGGTTCCTGTGGTTTGTCAACACTTCTCCGTTTCCTGATTTTAGGTCTACTTGGCGCTATAGGGCAAACATAATACGAGTAGATCTTTGGGTTCGATACTAACTCATTATTGATTTTTGCAAACCTCACGAGTCTCCTAACCTCGCATGTGCAATCGGCTTCCTCCATGCACGTCTCCATGGAGCAATATTCTACCGTAACCTTACATTTCTGTTTGGTACATACACACGGAAAACCATTTCGAGTACAATGGTAATACTTAGTGTCTCCCGAAAGTTCTGGTACTACCATGATTATGATTTGTAACACCTTCATTAACCGATCCTTGTGATACAACCTTGACTCAATTCGATACGGGCAATTTAAACAATTACGGGACAGACAACTATTTTTAGACCATGTCAGAAACTTGCATCATTGTTTCCCGATCTATGTAACTGTAATCTCCAACCTTAGTTAGATCTTCTTTAGCCAGATGCGGTTGTCTAGTCTGTTTTCGTCGTAAAGTTTATAGACTGCTTCAGTCCCTTCAGTCCCTCCAATAACATGATGGCTCCCACTAGCCACCTCATCATTATTTTCTCATTCATTCTTTCACAGAATCTGAAAAATATACCCAGTATAACCGTTATACTAAATGCATCCCCAAAATATATCTAAAAAGGGTAATTTAATTATTAATCCTTCTTTCCCTAACATCTAATTCACCATAAAAGGAATGTTCCAGTTAACTAAATGTTAATCCCCTCTGAGCGATTACAATCGCTACCTACTATCTGCTATTTAAATTAATTTCTCGGCATATCTACACTATCTAAAGTGTGCTATGTGTGCTAGTGAGACGATATGGAGTACCTCAGAGACTGTAGAGTTAGAGATCCTTTCCCTATGTTTCTGCTCGACTCCTTTAGCGAGTCATGATCACTCCTATTTGTCTGGCTTATGCGATTCTCGTGATTCCTAATCACTTCATCAATCTGTCGTCCAGCTTGTCGTATCTTTTCCTCTCTAGAATCGTCGCCTTCCGCATACGACGTAGCCTCTTCTCTCTCTAGGGTATGCTCTGGGTTTAAATTGTTTCCTTTTCTGCTCCTATCNGTAGTCGGGGTATCTTCCCTTCTTTGAGTGATTCTAATCTCTTCTCAGGGTTCAGAATCCGATGGTTCAATGGCAGGTATAAATTCTGGACATTCACAGATTTATACTGTGGGACCTTGGCATATGCTTCGTAACGGTTATGAATATTGAGTAATGTTCTGTCTGTCAGTCATTCTCGTCCCAACACTCTCTTTTTGAGATGTACCTTCTTGGGCTCGAGATGTTGGATTTGTAACAGGCAGCGTCATCTGCTCCCAGTCAACCTCGTCGTCAGCTGCGTTGTTGAATTCTTCTTTGATCTCTTCGTCGTTGGGATATGGTGCCTTTATGTGTCCTCGTTTTAGGCGATCCAAGTGCACCTTCTTACCTTTCTCTCTGGGATTGTAAATTGACCTTATCTCATATACTAGCTTATCTAAGACTTTGGTCACATGATACGGCCCCCAATAACGCTTTTCAAACTTAGAGGTTCTTCCAAGCTTCATAACTGGATTGTACAAGTAAACGATGTCTCCCAGACTGAACGCTTCTATACGCTGATTCTTCTCTCGATGCATTTGGTTAGTCTCTGACGCTTTCTTCANGTTGTCGCTTACTCCCTCGTAGACAACTTGTAAGGTTCGTAGCTTTTCAGACACATATCCTTTGTCGTCGTTCTCACCGATCGCATAATTCTTAATAGGTTTACCAAGTACCGTGTAGAGCATAGTTTAATCCATCATGAAGTTCCAAAAAANGGTGAGTATTTCGTGGACGTATGAACACTTGTTCGCATCGCCAATAGGCATAACGGGAGAGCTTCATGCCAGTTCCTCTGTTGCTTGTCTACGCAATATCTAATCGTTCCTTTGATTATACNATTCAAGCGTTCTACACTGCCATAGGTCTGAGCGTGGGCTGGACTGCTATGTAGTTTATTAATTCCTAATTTGTCACACATCTCTGTGAATAATGCACTCATGAAGTTACTTTCCCGATCCCGTAATATTCTCTGAGGTACTCTATATCGACATACTATCTCATTTAGGGATACATTCGCTACTGTCTTAGCTNATATCTCGTGTGATCACAACGATTCCAGACGATTTTCTCTCCCAGTTTTACTCATGTACAAACTGCGTTATAATTGCGAACTTGTGTTGATAGTCTGTTTTTAGTAGTTGTGAAGTCTGTTCTATGTAGGACTGATTACAGGTCTGGGTTATGCAGTCAATCTTGTAGATAATATTCTTGTAATTGAGTAAAGGGGTTTTTGATTTGGTTGATGAGATGGTATACTACTCTGATGTTTTTTTGTGTCAGGACTTGTTGTAGATGTTCGGGCAACTTTTTGATGCATGGGAGGGAAACAGTGGAGATGATGTTAGGGTCCTTTTTTCGGTCGGTTGAAGGCTCTTTTTTTAAGTCTAAAACGTGGTCAGGGAAATGGTTAGCCTTTAAGAGTTCTTATGCGATTTTGGTTTCCTTTTTCTTGACTTCATTGTTGATGGGAATACACTGAACTNTGCGATCATATCAATTAAAAAACGGAGTACCCATTTGTTAACAATTAAAAAAATGATACTATAAATTTGGTACAGAAACTGATAGCATTAATATTGTTTAAACAACTGTACCCCGGGTGAAAGACAAAGACGCAACATGTTAATTTCTAAGCTTTTTGTAAGCTAGTTAACTTTAGGATTTGTGTTTTATGTTCCGTCGACACACAATGGGTCATTAGGGACAATGAAACCATGAAGATGAACTTAATTCTATGAACAACACACACAATCATATAAGACAGCACAAACATCCACGTCTTATGCGGGATTCGAACCAGCATCCTCTCATTCCAGGGCACGCTGTACTAACCACTATCCCAAGTAGGTCGGCTTTAGGATTTGCTTTAAAATTGTATGGTACAAACAGAGCATAAATAACCTATATAATTTATACAAAAACGTTATTAAACGTCCTTCCAATAGCACAAGTTTGTTGCGAAACACGAGTTAGCTAAGCGTTACGGAAGTCTATTTATGTTTTAAATGTATGGCTTGTTGTTTTTACGGCGCGTCAACACGATGGTTTGCGACTTTGGTTCCACCTTTTCACATTTATATTTGTAGATGTACGTGATTGTCTAACCTCTGACGTGGTTNAACTGCTTTCCATGATCTGTTCACATCACTGGATTTGTGAGACCTCACATTCGAAAAAATAACCACCATGTACACTAAAACGTTGATATTAGGTCCATCATTCATCTCAATCATGAGATCAATTTGTTTTGTGTTGGTTGACAACATGCTGATTGTCGTAAAGTTGTTTACTCGAGACAAACACGTAACGTNACTGGTAACAAGAGTTCAAAGCGAAATCTCACGTAGTTGGCAAACGAGTCTGCTGGATGCCAGTAACCATCAGCGAGGCGAGAACTAAACACCAAACATAGTTGCAACTGAGTCTGCTAGATGGCAACAACCATCAGCGATGCGAAAACTAAATACCAAACAGTAGACTTTTAACGTGATACCATTTTACTTGGCATACATAATTTTAAAATTCTCTTCTCACTTAATCTGTGTGAGTGTGCTCTAACGTGAATATTATTATTAATTATTTTACGCTGCTTTATAGATACGTATGTCTTAACTGATTATCAAATTAAATTTTATATTGCTTTTTTCAGTAATGTGCATTTTTCAGTTTACCATTTAGCTGGTATTACATTAATTAATTTGTAACGGGCCGTTTTAAGTTTAGAAGTGTTAGGGGGCTGTTTGAAGGAAAAAATAGTTTTAGCTGAGCCTTGGGATGAAAAGGAACTCCGCGACGTGTACCTAACGTAAAACTCCTCCCAGCCCGTATGCAAAGTGGCTATAAGAATTACTAATAACTATGAGCTAGTCCATCTTAATCTTACATGAAGATGACTTGTTAAAATCACAGTTGCTAGTCCTTGCTCTGTGATTTAAGGGTAATAAAAATAATAGCATGTAAGAATAACTCGCGAGCATATCTACTAGCCGCTAGTGCGCCTTACTCTCAGGTGTCCTTGGAAAATAAATTGTGAATATTACAAACTATTTGCTTTTCTTCCTGTTCCAGTACTAATAACCATCCCCTTGCTCCATGCTGATATGGTGACTTAATGAACTGTAATGCAAGTCTCTGCTTATGGCAAGTTCTACTTTAGNTTAGGGTAAAAAATGCTCGCTTCCCTTGCTGTTAAATTGTGATTTTGACGTTAAATTTCACTCCCTGGATACTGTTTAGTTGCGACTGTTGTGCTTGGCCCAAAGGAGGAACAAATTAAGTGTTAGAGTGGGAAGGCCCAAGTCTCCGTGTTGTTCCGATATTGTGTTAGTTTAGTTTGTAGTTCTGGGAATGTAGGTACTTAGATGCCTGTCAGTGTGATTTCTTGTTGGTTGTTCACTGTGAGAGTGTGAGTGTACGGTCGTGTGTTCAGGGTCTCGTCGAGTTGACTTGCTATGTTAGCGTCTAATTACATAACCCTTGTGTCATTTGTCAAAAGCTCCCTTTCGTAGAACTTTTGAGATGGGTCGTCATCATCGGGAGCATCCGTTTTTACATCGGTTGGCTGGGATCGTCAAGCGTCTGATGCCATAGAATGGAACTGGTGCTGTCATCGTAAAGTCTGCTTGATGAGTCAGTTCAACTCTCGTCAACTTAAGTTATTGTTCTGANTTAGTTCATCGATGGTCGAGTTAAGTTATCGCCATGAGTCAGTTTCTACGTCGTCAAGTAATTTTCGTTGTNTCATCGCCGAGAATTAATTCAGTTATTGTTGAGAAGTTAGTATAGTGTTCAGTCATCATTGGAAAGTATCACTTGAGAGGCTGATGGACTGACGCCACGCCACCTCCTGAACCGAAGGAATCAAGGTGAAAATTCCTCCCATACGCAGTTCTTAAAAAATATCTAACATTAATGAGATCGTTAACAAGGTAAATTTCTAAAGTCACCGCCCTGTATTGAGTATTTAAGTACACCAGTAAACAGCGACATTTCTTTAACTCCAGGAAAACGCAATTTGGACTCACCTTGTGGGTGAATCTCTCACCCTACTCAATGTCATTAAATTTAGGTACGTACGTCAGAATAGTACGGTCGCTTTTTTTAATAATAATCTAGTAAACAGTCAATGTTCCAACCTAGCATACGCCTTCAGATGTAACACACACACACACACACACTACTATTTATAATGAAGCTCCAATCAACTCTTTTCAAGCGAAAATCTATTATCTAACCTCTTCCTCTACTTTACAATGAATTCAAAATAATAAAGGTAATATAA
>KZ870157.1:54359-64385 GCA_003456935.1 Machilis hrabei | reverse complement strand
TGTTTGTGACCTTGTTCCTAAACTTTTTGCGGGTAGTGTATATCTGGCACAAATCATAAAATTGGCCAATTGTGGCACCATTTAAACATCACATTGTCACTGTATATAGATGTTCTGATGCTGGATTTAGCTAGCTTTCGTTTAGAAAAGCAGCATACACCATCTTGCAATACATCTGATTTTTTAAGATATCAATATGAAAGTATTGAAAACTGATTTTCGTTGGGTGAATGAATGTTAACGATTCAAAAGATGTATGATTTTATGGCATAACTGCAGAGTTGTTGATGTGATTGTTGTGCTNGTGGTAATTATTGTTATTGATACAGGTTATTCATCAAGTCTTTGTTTAATGCAACATCTTTGAGAGACATTGCATTATAATCATTAATCAAGTAATACACCGAAATACATGGTATTCTTTTCTTCATCATAAGTTTAAATGGGATTGTATTGTTCAGACATTGTTTTTAAAGACAATTTGATTAGGCAATTGCAACAAGTAAAGCAGAATTTGAGAATTTACAGTAAAAAGGTAATCTGTATTTACTGTTTAGTGAACAATTTTTAAAGTTTCTTTTCTGCGAACATAAATTGTAGCAAGCTCCCATTCAAAGAACAAAAATGAAGTTAAACATGTTATATTTGCTATCCCTTCCCAAGCTATTTTTTTGCAGTCTTAAACTAAAGTATGTGGAAAAAATATATACATTTCACGTGTTGCAAGTCCTGTTCTGTTCTTCATTCCCTTGTCCCTCAGTTTGGACACATTATGTTCATTCCCCATATTCTCATTTTTTTGTCTGTAGTTGTGACTCGGAGCAAAGAGGCACCACAGTTGTTGTAAATGATTGTAAATGATTTATAGATGTACATGCTCACCACTTGACCATGCCATAAAAGATAGTAAACTTNCACTTTGGTTATTTATACAAGAATCTTAAAGCATTTAGTGTTGATTAATTTGTGCTTATTATGACAGTGTAAGAGGCAAGAACATACTTGCTGTTTACAATGAAGTGTTAAACAAATTTAACACTTAAAATGGAAGATCCAGTTGTTTCTAAATAATATTGACAGCTTCCAGTTCACTTTACTGGTGATGTTGTGAGCTAAAACTACACCTGCACGTGAGCAACTACTAACCTGATTGTAATCCTCTTTAGCGAATTCTAAGAGAAGTGGATGAAACAAACATTCTGTGTAATAATTGATTATTACTAGTGTATGCGATTATTTAGTGATTGTACTTCCAACGATCAAGAAACCATTGGCACTTTCTTTGTAGCAGACAAACATGCGACTTCAGCAAGTTTGTCATAATAACGTTTTAAGATAAATCTTGAAGTTTGCTGTCAATGATATGAATCTTTTTAAGAAGTGAAATTATTATAAAATCTAGTGACTGAGTAGGCAACAAGCAGTTTGTTATATATATCAAATGGTCATATTGGTTGTAATGTGTTGCCTGTGGTAATGTGTATATTTTAGGACTTATACGACACATGAAACCACATCATAATCAAACTGGTACCAAGTAGGCACTTTTCCAAAACCAGAGTGTTAGCATTATTGATTTTTGTATCAAATAAGAGTTTCTAAAGTATTTGTTTCTGTATTCCTCTGTGATGACAACCTTGATGTGATACACGATGATTTTTTCGTCTACAGAGCTGAGAGGAATAACTAATTATGCATTACTTTTTGTTTGGTTTCATATTTTTTATTAAAATATTCCTTTTTTTTTTTAAATATAAGTAAGGCAGTGATAGACTACTCTTCATTATTTAATTTCAGATCTATGGTACGTTCAGTCGAGCAATGTTGCGATTGATCAATCCTCTACGAACGTTTGCAGAACCTCTGACAAATGCAATGGTGGAGTTTTATTTAGTTAGTCAAGAACATTTTACACAGGACATGCAGCCGCATTATGTGTACTCTCCTCGAGAAATGACCAGATGGGTTCGAGGAATCTGTGAGGCAATTAGGTAAGAAAGTTTTAAATATATGCTGTATGTATTCTGGCTAGTGGGATTTTTTTTTTTTTTGTGACTTGCTGAAATTTAGTTGGTTGTGTGCAAGAACTATAATTGGACAGAAAAGTGTGATTTTATTAATATTCCTTGATGATGACAGTTTTTACTGTGAACAATGATGATTTATCGTCTACAGAGCTGAGAGGAATATTTTTGGTTGGAAAAGTTTATCAATTTCATTTGTTGTGATCCTGAAATGACTAGAAATATTTTGCTTTTTAAAAGAGCATTATTCGAAGTGTGTTTTGATCAGATGGCCAAATTGTGCAGTCAATTATAAAAAATAATAAAAAAATAAAGAAAAGAATGAGATCCAAAATACTATGTACAAATAAGAAATGTAAGATCAATTTATTGACAATTTATAAGTGTACTTAACCCTATATTGCATTTTGTTCCCATTTGGGAACAGAAGTATTAAAATAAAAAAAGTAAATATTGTGTTTACTTAAGAACGCAAACTGTTTCACAGATTTTCACGTGTAGTTTTGTGACGTTCTTCTTGGTTTGTGTAAAGAAAAGTGAAAATTGTGTCTGTGTTTACAAAGAACGCAAACTATTTCACATATTTACACGTGCACTTTTGAGACTTTCATGGTGGTATGAGTAAAGAAAAACTATCAGAAAACTGTTTCTTAGAAAGTTAGAATGCGAGAAAAATGGGAAGTGCATATTTGTCTTTTTTATATATTTTTGTTCAGGGAAACAAGTGAACCGAGATGCTGCAGGGCACGAAATTTGGAAAGAAAAATATTGGACATTCAAGTGTTATTATACTACCCCTTGATATTTGTTTTCAAGTAAAACGGAAATTCATGCAATAAAGGGTTAACAGCTGTCCCATCTGCTATTTATGTACAGTTGAAATTTTGTAATATTTTATCACAACAACTTAGTGTCCTAAATATTTGTTGTTTAGACCGCTGGAGAGTCTTAGTGTTGAGGGTCTTGTTCGACTGTGGGCCCACGAGGCGCTGCGTCTCTTCCAAGATAGATTGGTGGAAGATTCCGAGCGTCGCTGGACCAACGAGAACATTGATGCTGTGGCCCTCAAACACTTCCCAAATGTTGACAGAGAAGCTGCGTTGGCTCGTCCGATATTGTACAGTAACTGGTTATCGAAGAACTACATTCCAGTGGAGCGTGGTGAACTGAGAGAATACGTGAAGGCTAGACTGAAGGCAAGTATCTTAATGTAATTTAGCTGCATTTTTGTTTTTGTTGCTAATATGCTAAGTTTAACTATAAAAAAAACATGTTAATTTCAGGTTTTCTATGAAGAAGAGTTGGACGTTCCTCTTGTTCTTTTCGATGAAGTGCTCGATCACGTTCTTCGTATAGATAGGATTTTCCGACAACCNCAAGGCCATTTGTTGCTGATTGGNGTTTCTGGGGCTGGAAAGACTACATTGTCTCGATTTGTTGCCTGGATGAATGGACTTTCGATATTTCAAATTAAGGCGAGTGTGTTTTCTATTGTTTACTGAAGTATTTAATATTTAAGCAAGTCTCTTTAAATATACGTCTCTAGTTTTTTGTTAAGTGATATTTTAATCTTTTGATACAAACCTTGTCATTACTTTATTTATTGAAACAATATTTTAATCATTTGAAATGACTACAATGATTAGAATTAATTGTATGAAGTGCAAGAATTGTATAAAATATTGTAGCAGATATACAGAAGATTGTATATGCAAGAAACATGTAGGTACAAACATTAAAACAGTACTTAAAACTTTTTAATAAAGTGGACTAAAATATTTATTTGCTTATATACACACTTCGTCTACTTCATAACAAGCTGAAGGGAAAATTCTATCAAACTATATAATGGATGCAAAAACATAATACTCCAAGTGCATAAAGAGGAAAATGAATTATCTTGTGATTGACGAGAATATACCAAGGGTCACTAACTTATCATAAATGTAACACTAACGAAATTACCGTAACTAACAAAACATAGTTGTATTTAGTTTGGGTAGGTACGAACAAAAACGTTATTACGTTTCGTTACATGGCTAAACGTTATTCGTANTTTANGGTTATGGTAGTGTACCCAATTGAAGGAACGAATATATTTTGGTTACTGTTTGTAACCAAAATATATTCGTTATAACATTATTTGGAAGGGAGTCAAGACCGATTTAGCTGGCGATTTGTACCCCTGGGGTACAAAACACCTAGGCAATTTGAACCCCCTGGTACAAAATACCTAGGCGATTTGTACCCCCAAAGGTAGGTACAGCGGTACCGCCAATAACGTTATTGTACCTGCAACTTTAACCATAATAACGAAATACTTTTCATTCTCACCAATAACGTTATTTATAAGACCATTATTTTAAATATACCATTTGAAAAGGTACAGAGGCGAATAACGTTATTCACCCGTTTTCGTTATATGATATTCAGCGGTAAAAATAACGTGTGCAAATGCGTTAATAAAGCACATTTCGTTAAGTTATCAACCCCTGGAATATACTAATCAAGCCTGGAAATTAACGAAGACATGCATATCTAAAATGGCTAAAGTAATGTTACAAATACCCAGGCTACCACTAACACCAAAAATTATGTGATGCTCATACACCATATTATATTAAAAAATACTAAATCCAATTGTTTTTAGAAATGCCTTAGGCTTTATATGCTGAAATTAATGGAAGCTATTGTCATGTACTCTCATGGCAAGATAACTAAAAGGACGAAGGATCGTTGATCTTTTCGGTTCTGATTCTTTTGTTTTCTATTCATACTAGTTTACCATTGCCCATAGCTTTTGATCTGTCGATACAGTAATGGATGAGGAGACAAATACATGGAAGAAAATTTGCTATATTTTAGGATGTCTGAATGGATTGTTGTAAATGCAGAGTTGGTGCATTGATGGTGTTCTCCTTTATGTGGTATCAGTAAGTAGTAGGCTGGTCTGTTCACATCACGGTGTTGCAAGGGTTAATATGGGCACTCAGTTTGAGTCGATGGCAAATCTTAATTTCTTGTAGTGTATAAATCAGTGCAAATTAAGATTCATTGGTGATGTTAAGCTGAATTTTTGCCTCAATTGGCAATGCTGTGTTGATGGTTGTAAATAAATTGATCATGGCAAAGAATTGTGCAAGTTCAAAATGTTCAGTGGTCAGCTTCTGTAATTGGAAGTATCCTTGGTCAAGTATAAAGTACAGTGTTTGCATATAGGTTTATTTAAACTAAATGTGTTTTGCGTTTGTCTTTAGGTTCACAACAAATACACNGGGGAAGATTTTGATGAAGACTTGCGCTCTGTGCTGCGTCGTTCTGGGTGCAAGGATGAGAAAATATGCTTCATTCTTGACGAATCCAATGTGTTGGAATCTGGATTTTTGGAACGAATGAACACTCTTCTTGCTAACGGAGAAGTTCCAGGATTGTTTGAAGGTCAGTTGTACATATTCATTGTGGGGGCTTTGTATAGCTGTTTACATTCTAGAGTAGCCTACTCTATATATTTTGCAAATATAGAACACAACAAAGAGAGCTGTGTTATGTTCAATCAACACANTTATTGGTTTGAAATATCATCTTAGCCAGTGTGTGGTTGAATGAAAGCCATGTCATTACCCATTTTGCTGTCGTGGAAACTTTGTATTTGACTGAATGGCCTATAACTCTGTCGAGGAAGTTATTAATAAGAATGTACTGAGACACCTTGTGTGAATCATAACTGAACTTATAAATTTAACTTCTTTTTAATGGTGGACCATACTTGCTAAACTTTCTTAGTAATTTATACCAGATTAAAACCTTTAGTAAATCTGAAAATAAATTTATCCCAGACAAAGTGAACCTGTCCGTTAGTTTCCTTTGATAATGAACTTATAAATATCCTTGTACTTCGATTTACATTANGTTCCAAGTGTCTGACACTTTCTGCTGACAGTGAAATAATGTAACGGTACTTATAATTACGATGTTGCACACACAGTTTGAAAAATTTTAATGTGTTTTGAGTTCTAAAACTGACATCACAAAATTTGTCTTTACTACAGCATCATATTTGCATAATGTTAATAGACTTAAACTGCTAGTATGTACTATGTACAAGAACTTCAAATTGTGATGTTATTTATAGGTGATGAGTACACTACTTTGATGACTCAGTGCAAAGAAGGAGCTCAGAGAGAAGGTCTGATGCTAGATTCCAATGAAGAACTGTACAAGTGGTTCACTCAACAAGTTATGAAAAACTTGCACGTTGTTTTCACCATGAACCCGTCATCAGAGGGACTGAAGGACAGAGCTGCAACTTCACCAGCTTTGTTCAATCGTTGTGTGTTGAACTGGTTCGGTGATTGGTCTGACAGTGCTCTATATCAGGTAAGTGTATTTAACTTACCATAATAGGTAAATATCAGTGCCAGCTATTACTGGTTATTAGATACTCTATTACACTTATCCTTATGTTAAATGGTCAACAGGTAATGGCTAAAAATTTCTGACTGCACCCCAAATTTGGGCCATCCTACCACAGCAGTTTCTGATGCTTTTGTGGNTTCACACGTGTTCATTTAGGGCATTTATTGAAGGGCTGTAATTGCATACGTGTTCATATTTGTGCATTGGACAACACTTTCATACAGTTTTGGNACAAAGTTAAAAAGTACATAAATGGGTAATCCTTGTTAAGCTTTGAACAAAGAGTTGATCACGATAGAGTAGTTGAGTTGACCAGCTCTCATACCAAAAGCCCTGGGTACGATTCCCTACACGAGGCTGGTTGTTGTACATGTCCTTCATCTCAGCGTTTGTGATGTCCCTTGATTGTCATCCAGCTGTGACCATATCATAGTCATCATTGAAAAAATGAAAAAAAATATTTAATATTGATTTGAGTAGCCTATACTTATTACCTACTTCCTCTACTATTAATACAGTCAAATCTCATTACAAGGTTCCTCAGTTTAAAGTAGTNTTCAGCTCAATGTATTTTATTGAAATCCCCGGCAAATCTATTGTAATAAAGTTAAAATGTTTCACAATAATGTATTTCAGATTAAGATGAACTATTTATTTNATCTCTCCAAAGCCTATATTTGGTTACCATTATAATGTAAAATCCATTTTCTTATCAAAACTGATAAGGTGATGTTCCAGGTGTGAATGGAATTTTGGAATGCATAAGTTATCCTGATGGCTGATGCAGTTACTTGAGCCAACTGCATCAGCAAGGACTGCCCGAGGCCTTTTTTTTTTTGCTTTGTTTGGCTGGCAACTGGGAATTTCCCATAGGTGAAGCAAATAAAAGATGGAATTTAAGGCAAGGAAAAACAACAAAGAGAAGGCATAGAATCAGACTGGAAATAAAACTACTTTCCTCCTTCTTATCTTTTTTTTTTTTTTCATTTCACTTTCTTCCCATTCATTTTCTCAATTCTCTTTCCACTCCTGTCCTCCTTTATTCTACATTTCTTTGTTCCTCTTCCCTCTCTATTCTTCACTAACACCTTTATCTCCCTTACTTTTCTTTGTTCTTCTTTCCTATCTTTCTTAGCTCCCTTTTCCTCTCATCTTTCTTTGTTACATTTTCTACTATATTTCATCATTTATCTTTCACTCCATTTCCTCATTACCTTTGTGTTTTAGCACCGTATTTTCTCCATTTCTTATATAATTTTTTTGAAATATTATATTTCTCTTCTTTCCTTAGTATTTTTGTCCATCTTTTCTATCTTTTTCCATTTCCCTACTTACCCCATTTCTTATAGTATTTGACACACCTTTCTGTCGGTACAGTATTACAGTAGTAATCTTATTAGATGTATTAACTGCATGATAGTAGGTGTATTATTTTCAATATCCAAATTGTTTCAATGTTAATGATACAGCATTAATTTCAGTATAAAGTACTTTCATTATAAAGTAGAAATATGCCTAGTCCAATCAAGTACGTTGTAATGAGATTTTACTGTAATACTGATGAATTTAAACTAATGTAGTCATCGCATTTACATGGTGGTATTTACATAGTTATTAGTATTTACAGGAAACCCTGCGAGATGTTGAATCCCATTTTTAGAAACATTTATTGCTTAAGTAGCTGTGTATGGTTGATATAACTCCTTGGCATTGACATGTAGAATTCAGTAGTAAACCTCTCCCATTTGTTTCCCTTCACTTGTATTAAACGTTTTTAAAGTAGCTTTTATTGACTCCTTTACAAATTATGTTTGAGCTCTGCTTTTTGAAAGACACTAGTAGAAACATTGGAACAGATGGTACATGTAAGTATAGGAAGAATTTTTCTTAAGTGATCTTAAACTTTCTCTTATAGGTTGGTAGAGAATTCACAAACAAAGTGGATCTCGATCGTGGAGCCTGGGTGTGCCCAGATTACTTCCCGAGTGCCTTTCCAGGCCTTCCTACGTCACCAAATCATCGGGATGCTGTTGTAAATGCTTTTGTTTTTGTTCATCAGACCTTGCACAAAGCAAACCAGAGACTTGCCAAACGCGGAGGGAGAACAATGGCGATCACTCCAAGGCAAGTGATCTTATGGATTTGTGTGTAAATAATTTGTAGATATTGAAACAGACATTTTTAACAAGAATTTCATATTATAAGTATAGCCTCCAACTTTCTAAAAAAAAACATATTCAAGCAGTTCATAATTATGATTTACAGTGTAGTTTTATTGCCAAGTACTGGATGTGTCTGAAAATCTATTATAGCCTACTATTAATCTTGCTTATATGTCCTCCATGATGAGACGTTTTGTATGAAACGGTGTGATTTTCATTTATGGTTGGCACCAGAGCTGAGAGGAAACTTAAAGTAGACTTCAGTGTTTGAAATGCATGCAGTAGTAATACATTGACTGTATTTTTGCAGACATTACTTGGATTTCATCAATCACTTTGTGAAGCTCTACAATGAAAAACGGTCAGATCTGGAAGAACAGCAGCTTCACCTGAATGTAGGTCTCAACAAGATTGCTGAAACTGTGGAGCAAGTAGAAGAGATGCAGAAGTCCTTGGCTGTTAAATCACAGGTGTGTAACAGATTAAATTCAATAATATAGTTCATCATGGGGCAGATAAATTACTTGTACTTTTGGGGTACTGAAAAGGATTGAGCACTTTGTAATGGGGAAGTTAGGGTTTATCAGATTTTTAATTATTAAGTGACTGGAAAGCCCTAAAAAACTATTGAGCAAATAAAGATTGGAACCATTATATACATGTTATTAAATATGGTTGAACACATTTTACTTATCTAATATATGTACAGAGTACAGAAAGTTTGTAGTTCAATAATTGACTTTAAAACTAACTAGATGATATTGAGGGTCTTCTATCCAGAAAAGTACGAGGCACGTTCGGAAAGTAAGTACCGTTAGGCTATTAAAAAATAATGGCAATTTATTTTTAAACAATTCTATTATTACAAGAAAGGCCACACCTTAAACTACTTTTCAACATAGTTTCCACCAACATTAAGACATTTGTTGTAGCATGGAACCAATTTCTGAATATCCTCTTCATAAAATGATTAAGTCTGGATTGCAGGGGGGATGATTAATTTTTCCAAGCCAAATGACNTGATGATTCGTGCAGCAGCGTGTGGTCGAGCATTGTCGTGAAACAACACAACACCGCGACAGAGCATGCCTCGCCTTTAGTTTGGCATTGCAATTTCATTTTCTGTTCTCACAATAGGAAGCAGAATTTATTATTTTGCCCCGTGGCAAGATATCATTAAGCAAAACTTCCTTTCTGTCCACAAAAACGGTGCACATGTTCTTCTGGGTTGAAATTGTTTGCTTGAGCTTCTGTTTTTTTGGAGATGTGGTGTGGCGCCCACTCCGTGCCTCATCATGCATGTTCTTCGTTAAACTGACTAACCCATTTTCTCACAATTCCATCACTCATTGGATTTTCAACATTAACTTCACTAATCTGCCGATGAATCTATGCTGGTTTCACATTTCTTTGATTCAAAAAGC
>KZ870157.1:36267-47095 GCA_003456935.1 Machilis hrabei | reverse complement strand
TTCTGAAAAAGATAATACTAAAAAGCAAGGTTCTTACCTTACTCTGATAAAACGACGTTCTATGATATTTTATAGGTTTGTACTTCCGATGTAACGTAGGAAATAGTCACCGATTGAGTTTTGAATCACCGTTTTTGAGTGGAGATTACAGTATTGTTGGATGTCTGTGTTAGAGCAATTTGTTAAGTTTTGATTATTCAGAGCTGTGTATTTGTGTGAATGTAAAGAAAATGCAGTTGCTTATATTTTTTTAGGNATTTGGGGTGGAAGTTGTTATGCATTCTTGTGCTTATGAATACTGGCTTTTGCTCTTTTATCTGTGTTTAGCTTACATTCCAGAAACTTCTAATTTTGTGTAAAATTCATTATGGTTCTACACAAGCAAGATTCCGTCCTGTTAAATTGAGGCTTGAGCACTTTTCACTTTAATACCATAAAATCATCTTCACTTGCAATATATTAACCTTTTTTAAAGCTCTTCACAACTGATCCACAGGCACTAAAGTGTAATAGTATTTTTTTTTTGTAGAGTATGGAGTGGTATAAAAATATTGTATATTTAAAATATTTTTAGTTTATTAAATAATGGCGCATTGCTTATTTTCAAGCATATGAGATGTTTTTCAGAGGCTGACGACAGCTTTCATACTCTACTGTAATAATCTTATGCATAGACAGTAGTTAATGGGTGGTATTTGCACTGTTGTTGAATCTAAATGTTTGTTTTAGTTGTATACAACATTGTACAGGNTTCTTAAGGCTACTAGAAGTTGTTGGCAAATTAAATAACATTGCCCACTACTTTTGAAGGCATACATGCCTGTATTAGTGTACTGTTAGGTTTTCCAATATCACATTGTGTTGGCGAGTATATCAGCGATTGAAGACTAATAATTGTACACAGAACATTTCTAGAGTTAATAAATTTGGACGAGAAGAACAAAGATGAAAACAAACTCTGTGACTAATGTTGTCCTTCTATGCCTGAATGAAAAATATAGGTTTTAAAATTTTTCTGCAGTGGTCAAGTATGGCAAATTCCGAGGTTGACTGCAGTAAAGTAGTTGGTCAGCTTTCACATAAAAATCATGGGTCCAATTCCAACACAAGGCTGAACATGTTTTCATCTCCAGTAATTTATGTGAAATGACCCATCAGATCTCTGCAGGATGTAAAATCCTCTTCCTTTATTGGTCTAACAAGCCTTGTTTTAGTCTTTGTTGTATTCTGTATTTATGTGTGTGATCTTAATTGAGTTGACATATAATTGCAGTTACGAGATGTGAGTGTGTATTTTTCTATACAGGGCGATTCAAAAGGTTACTCCAAAATATTTATGGCTAATAGGTGAGCCTATTCAGAGTCGAAATAATATAGGAACATGGGGTCTGCGGTGTACCATTCCTGAGTTTAAAGCCGTTTACTGTAGCCAATGAGGCGCGTGCGCAGGACAGATTAAGCCTTCCGTGGAAGAGAGCTCTCGCCTCATTGGTTACACTAAACGACCAATGAGGTGCGAGCGCAGGACAGATTAAGCCTTCCGTGGAAGAGAGCTCTCGCCTCATTGGTTACACTAAACGATTTTAAACTGAAATGGTACACCGCAGACCCCTAGTTCCTATATTATTTCGACTCAGAATGGGCTCACCTATTAGCCATAAATATTTTGGAGTAACCTTTTGAATCACCCTGTATATTTGTCCCATTGTGTAATAATTTATNTTAAAATGTTAGATCAGTTATGCAAAATAGTGAAAATGCTAATTTTTTAATATGTTCACTTGCTAAAAATAATACAAATATTGGTGACACAAGTTCAGTATCAGTTCATATATAGTTTAAATTACAGCATGATTTAATAGAGGCAATAATAGGTATGTTCAAGTTACTGTTTCTGGAAAAGCTTATTTCGCTAGCTAGCTTTTACTAGACTCGACTGTATTGAAAGAGTGGATGATTTTACACTGGAATGGTGTGTGTTTGTACAAATCATAATTATTATCCTGTTTTGTTCAGTGATGATGTAAGGGAAAAGATGAGATCAAGGTACCTCAGCAATCCTGACTACAACTTTGAGAAAGTCAACAGAGCTAGTATGGCATGTGGACCTATGGTGAAGTGGGCTATTGCTCAGGTAAGAGTTGATTCCTTGAGTTAAACAACGGTGTTCATTTCTGAAAAAGATAATACTAAAAAGCAAGGTTCTTACCTTACTCTGATAAAACGACGTTCTATGATATTTTATAGGTTTGTACTTCCGATGTAACGTNTAGATTATTTTCTTTGTTTGTGATTCGTTGGACAATATCGTAGAACATAGTTTTATCAGAGTAAGGAAAGAAGCTTTTTCACTCTGCCTTCAGACAAAACGTAAACCTTGTTCATGTTTAGTTCAATTTTGTAGGCAACAAAGTTCTGAAAATAGTAGGAAAGTTTTTATGCATAAAAAAAACTTTGATTGTTTGATAGCATATAGGATTAAATGACAANATACAAATGGATAACAGATTCCTTGCAAATGCTTCAAGGCAGTGGTTATAAAGTTTTTCAGTACTGCAACCCACATTAAAGAGTAAAAAAAACTTTTGCGACCCACCAAGTTCTATTCATATATTGCTATTGCAATTACTTTTACCTAATATATCTCTAATTATTAACTTATTATTGAATACAACTTTATACAAAAAATTACCTGTTACACAAACAAAACAGTAAATCAAAAACCTTACCTGCTACTCATAATGAGGTGTATGGTGAAGTACGCGCTTGTTTTCGGTTTTTGTTCACGACTGCATTGACATTCACACTGATACGAGTCATTTTCAGCGCAAGGAATTCGACAGTTGCAGTCAGTTTCTAAATTTAGTTTTTTCTCCCCACCATCGCTGAAAATCCAACTTACCATAAATAGGAAGAGGTGAAAGAGAGCAGCATCTTCAAAGCTTCAGTAGAAAGCATTGGATATGTTTGCTGAACAGACAGCCAGAACTGCACCAGTTTTTTGCAGTTGAAATTAGTTTTGAGCAAGGTATCTTCGGACAGATAGAGGATTTCTTCATCGGCCTTTGTCGATATCCCAGTCATGCCACTGAGAAACTGATTCGTAATCCACTTCTTTTGCCGATAGCTTTAAATCTCTTCAAGGAAGTAATGTTCAAATTTTTCTTTCAACGACACAAATGTGCAGATATCGCAGAAATTATGGAATTGGCTGGTTTCACCTCATTTTCAATTACACATGTTTCAAAACATTCATACTTGCGGTTTTCAACGTTATTCTTCCACAAAACAAGTTTTTTCATGAAACCTCTAATTTTGTCATATAATTATATACTCAGATAATCCAGGGCAGGTTTATTTATTCTTTCAGCATTATATATGTAAAATTGCACACAATGTAAAATGTAAGGTGCAATAGAATGCCACTCCATTGTGAGGTTGCTACTTGTATTTGAAATCACAGAAAGAAGGGTGGCAGTGTTAAAGGGGCTGTAAAACTGCATAGCATGTGGCATGTCATAAAACTGAATGAAATGTACTGTAAACTAAATTTCCTCCTGCTAATTCACTACATTGTGAAACAAATAGGAATTGATCATGAACAGTTACTTTAACATTCCAAGGTCCTCCGATTGTCTTAAAAGTGAAATTATGTTAGGCGAGCTTTGTAACGAGATGAGACTATTTCTTCTTAATTCCAAATTTGGATTAATAAACTGATGAACTTCTGTTGGCTCTTAGTCCTTGATTATCTACTGGACATTTCATCTTGTTGAACACACTCAACTTGAGTGTTTTTTTTAGAGCAAGAGAGAAACAAAGGCAACAATTGTCGCATTAAAAACTGGTGTCGTCAATATCAGTTTAGTGACAAAAATAATATTTGTTAATATCATTTGCTTCCTACACTCGAAGAGTTCCTTGAAACAAGTGAGCAAGAACTTTTGACATATTATTGAGAGAATGATGGAACACAAATTCATCAGGGTCACGAAAAGAGAATAACTTCATATTTTTTTTTCTGGGAAGACTATCACTGCACACGCCGTTAGAGCTTGTTGCGGAAACCCCAGGTTGGGAACCGCTGGTTTACATAATTTGCCTAATACAATGAGGTGTTTGCAACTCCTGTATAATTGTGTTGTTGCAGACTATCCAGCAACTACTACTTTTAATGTATCTAGTTATTATACACGTTAAGAGGTTTTTATTTTTTAAATATGTTTCCAGGTAAACTATGCTGAAATGTTGAAGCGTGTGGAACCTCTTCGAGATGAATTGCAAAGTTTAGAAGATCAAGCCGAAGAGAACAAGAGGGGTGGACAGGAAGTAACAGACCTCATAGCCAATTTGGAGCAGAGTATAGCATCCTACAAAGAAGAGTATGCACAGCTAATTTCTCAAGCTCAGGCTATTAAGACTGACTTGGAGAATGTGCAAGCAAAGGTGAGGTAGAAAAAAATATTAGTTTAAAATGTATGCGACCATTTGATAGCTATTCCATCATGTCATTGTGTGAAACATTAAGTCTTACAAGTATATCCAACTTAGTAACTGAACTGTCCACTGGTATCATTTTCAAATTGTAGAAACACTGGATGGTAACATGCAAATATGTTATTTGTTCCAGGTTGATCGTTCAATTGCTCTTCTTAAATCCCTGGGTATTGAACGGGAACGTTGGGAAGCAACAAGCGAAACATTCCGATCGCAAATGTCTACGATTATTGGAGACGTTTTGCTGTCTTCTGCATTCCTTGCTTACGCTGGCTATTTTGATCAACATGTAAGTACGAGCTTGCACTTCAAACGGTGTACTTAAGCTGTTCCAGGTAATCATATTAATTTGAAATATGCTGCAGACATACATTACAAACAGAAAAAGCAGACGAGTTACAATGATTGTTTTCTGAAGCTTTGCTTGAGTGTCTTGTACAATTATGCAATGTTGTAAATTGTAGGGAAAATCACTTAAGTTTTTATAGTAGCTATATTTTCATATATCAACATTATTTTCCCCTTTACAGTATCGTCAGAATTTGTTCTCTACGTGGTGCCAACATCTGCAATCGGCAAACGTACAGTTCAGAGGAGATATTGCACGTACAGAATACCTATCCAATCCTGATGAACGACTGCGCTGGCAGTCAAATGCTTTGCCGTCGGATGAACTGTGTACTGAGAATGCCATCATGTTGAAAGTAAGTGTTTCAAGAATTAGTTTGTTTAATGCAGTCAGTTCACTGATTTGCTTCTGGTATATTTCTTATATCATTATCTCAATGTTTTCAGCGCTACAATCGGTATCCACTCATCATTGATCCTTCAGGTCAGGCAACAGAGTTTATCTTAAATGAGTACAGAGAGAAGAAGATAACAAAGACCAGCTTCCTTGACGACTCGTTTAGGAAGAATCTAGAATCTGCCCTTCGTTTTGGAAACCCTCTACTTGTTCAGGTAATTTTTTGTACTCAACTTAATGGTGAATTGCATCAAATACTTGAGAGAAGCTAGGATTTTCTTAAAGAGTAAAAATGTGAAAAAAGTGCCTTGAATTAAAGGCTTTATGCTTTAAATTAAAACAAAATTTGTCTAGGGGTTTTGGCCATGTACTACAAACGGAAAAGGTTGACATGGTCGAAACTCCTATTTTGGAACCAGGAACTTAGAATTTAAATTACATCACAATTAGTGCAGCTACTTTAGTACTGACTAGAGGATTAAAATATTAATTCGTTAATTACTTGACAGTCATTACAAAGAGCAGTGTAATGTAGTAATGGTTGATGGATAATAATGAATGTAAGACGCAGAACAATATGATCAGCAGTTGGCCGACTTACTTTGGGACGTATTTCAACTAAATTATAGTAATATAAAGAAACCTTGTTTTACCGAAAATTCAATATCTTCACCAAAAGTTGACGTAAAGTAACCAAATTCAGTATTTCTTGTTTTTTTTTTATCCTTTTGAATCGAATGAACATACTACCCCTTCGCTAAATTGAATAATAAAAAAGTTGAAAAATATGAGTCAAGAATAAAAAAAATACCCCATGCTAAAATTACATAAATGTTAAATACCTGCTTTAATAGTTACCAAAACTCGTTCAAACTTTAGAATCACCTGGACAACACTTAATACAACTCTAATATAATTAAAAATAGGCTCAATCTGCCTTTAAACCCATGATATATCCATTTTAGATCATAGGCCTACGGAACAGTACTTCAGATGCTATTAAATTAAGGAAATTAATTAATTTAATTATTAATTATAGCAGATTCAAATAGCAAAATTAATATTTTCAAGTAATTAAGGAAGTAGTGATTCATAATTATGACAGTTAAAATTTAATTATGACAATTAAAGAGTGGAAAATTTTAATAAAGGCAAAATAATTAGTGAAAATTTTAACATAGGAAACAGGGTCATTATAGTTATAAGAATGAAAATACTGAAGTTCTGGTTTGTTATGTTTTGTAGGATGTTGAAAACTATGATCCCATCTTGAATCCAGTCTTGAATCGAGAACTTCGCAGAACAGGTGGACGTGTACTGATATCGTTAGGTGACCAAGACATAGATTTATCTCCCACGTTTGTAATATTCCTGTCCACNCGAGATCCAACAGTCGAATTTCCTCCAGACATCTGCTCTCGTGTGACTTTTGTCAACTTTACTGTCACCCGAAGTTCTCTGCAGAGCCAATGTTTGAACCAGGTGCTTAAAGCAGAACGCCCAGATATTGATGAGAAGAGGTCTGATCTTTTGAAGTTACAAGGTAACAAAAATGGGTGATTCTATAAANGTAGCCTGTCCAGTTGGTGTTTTCNATTGGAATTGTATTCACCCTTTTTTCTTGCAGGAGAATTCCACCTTCGTCTGCGTCAGCTCGAGAAGTCTTTGTTGCAGGCACTTAATGATGCTAAAGGCAAGATATTGGATGATGATTCTGTTATTACAACTCTAGAAACATTGAAACAAGAGGCTGCTGACATAAGTCATAAAGTAGAAGAAACGGATAAAGTCATTGCAGAAATTGAAACTGTGTCGCAGCAGTATATGCCACTTTCACAGGTTTGTGTTTAACGTTAATTAAGTTAAAAAAAAATAAACAATTTAGGTTTTATTGTTTATTGACTGTATTGAGATTCAAGAANATGTCATGGGATTAATTGATGTAATTAAATATTGTGTTGTAACATTCTTAAGAAAAACTAGCATTTATATGGATGAGTATTTTAAATACAAAACTGATAGTTTGTAATTTTTCTTTTTAACAGGCCTGTAGTAACATCTACTTTACAATGGACAGTCTGAACCAGGTTCACTTTCTATACCAGTATTCGTTGCAGTTCTTCTTGGACATGTTCAATGTTGTCTTGTTCAATAACCCCAATCTCCAGAGCTTGCAGGACCATGCACAGAGATTAACCATTGTCACCACATCTTTGTTTCAGGTTGGTAGTGCATTTGTTTGTTGTAGAGAATAACNGGAGGGAAATCTAAAGGTTATACAGTTTAAGACATAAGTAATTTTGTAACAGTTTGTCAGATTTGGTTTATTGTATAAAACTTAAAAGTTTCCCAATTTTTTTAACAGGTTTGCTATGAGCGAGTTGCAAGAGGGATGCTTCATGTCGATAGGCTTACTTTTGCTCTTCTTCTGTGCCGCATTCAGCTTCGCGGTGTTCCCTCTGAAATGCCCCTTGATGCTGAATTTGCCTTTTTGTTGAGAGGTCGTGAAGGTGTTCCTCTGGTAACGCCTCCAGCAATTGACGCATTGTCAAGCGAACAACACGAGGCCATGCTAAGGCTGCAGTCACGGTAAGAATTGTACAGAAATTTAGTTGGCATGATGAAAGTGTGTCATGGATGTGAATACAACTCTGCATAAGTTAAAGTTCGATTGGACTTGGAAATTTTGCTGTACAGCTGTATATTTTTGGGTAATATTTCTTTATTTTCTTAGATTTAACTTCATTCACTTCAAAGGTTAATCCAGCTTCAATTGTGAATTGTTGCTTTCCCCACTTCTAATTTAAATGTTCTAAGGAATGCAGCAAAGTAAAGAAAAATTTACCCTACATGTGTTTACATAGGACAGTAGAAACCCTGTTATCGGAACATAACCAAAAGTCGGGTTAACCAAAACATTTAAAAAAAATTATTTATTTATTATGAATGTTCTGTCAATAAAATGGTTGAGGGACATCGCAGCTCAAGAAACATTTAAAAAAAAGTTCAAACAAAGATATCGGACAGTTTTCAAAACAGATAATAACTTTGTACATATAGACCTTGTAAAGTTCACACCTCCAAGAGACATAAAGGCCATTGCACTGCGGCAGTTGACAGCCCAGTGGATGAAGGCATTTGATTGTTTTGGGCAAGCTTCTACAGTATGTTGAGCATTCTAAGTACATATTTTTTTCTGGATCCCGAACTGTGCGTGTCTGCTACGAATTGGCTCACAGTTGAGATGTAACCGACACTGTTGGAATGCGCAGATGCCGATGCATCTTTCAGCCGAGTCGGTTAATGATAACATTTTCCGTAACAAGCCAAGGTTTTTGTGTGGGATTGATAAACTGACAGTAGCACCAGGTGTCTACAAATATCTTTTGTGACTACTAGATTTGGAAGTAGCAAGGTTGCTGCTGGTCAAATTGTTGAGTATAAAGTTGAGGACTCTACAAAGTAAAGTGAATACACAAGAAAGAGAAGATTATTAGTCAAATACAGGTGAAATTATAATTTGTAGTGTTAGAAATTAAGGCTGCACATGAAATTAATTTCTAACTGGTTTAGGAGTATTAGGTTAAGTTGTTTTTGTACAAGTGATAAGTTTTTGTTTTTTTACCATCATTATATGTTATCCAGTTCAAATTACCTGTGTCTGTTTATACAAGGTCTGTTCAAAAAGTTCGTGAACTTTTATAATTGCGTGCGAACGTGTGGTTTCTCAGACGTTCGGTAGGTGCCACTTCGTTACGAGTAACCTCCTTTTTTCTGATTTGTTTTTCGTCGCAAACTTTGTTTACGTGAAGTGATCTCCAGTGCGTTCGGCGAATTTCACGACCAGTGATAATGTTGAACGTGTGGTCTTGGCGAATGTTTTCCGACCCACTGAGATGATTGAACCTTGGTTTCAATGTCGTATCCATAAACCCATGACTCATCCCGTTATGATTGTCTCCAAAAAAGATTCATCTACGTTAGCTCGATTCAGCAATTCCTGACACAATGCAACACTGGTCTTTCTGATCTTGTGACATCAGGCGAGGCCCATAATTTTTGAAGCAACACGNTACATTCCTAACTTTTCGGTTAGAATTTCGTGAAATGACCCGAGTGAAATGTTGCATTCTTCTGCAAGCTCCCTCACTGTCAAACTAAGATTTGCACACACAAGATCTTCGATTTTTTTTAGACTGAATCATCAGTCGATGTCGAAGGTTCATCACCCCTGCTTTTGAATCGTGTGTTCAAAAAATTTTCCCCTTGCTAACAGAAACCCTTTGGATTCCAGATTTAAATTACCAGATGTCATTGTACTGTCATTATTTAAGCTTTTCCTTTTACGTAATACATCAGCTCAACATATTATATGTACTGAACCGTTCTTTTACTTGGACGAACTATGCCAGTTTTGTTGATTTTTGGTCCGTCTGCTAGCCTACCAAGAATTGCCTCCTCAACCCAGGCTCTTGCCACTTTTCTCAACATTGCACTGACACTATGAATATAGATATCAGATATTTTGCATATTTGGCAGAGTACAGATACAACAATTTTTTGCTAGTCTGTTGGAGATTTGTAAAAAAATTAAAAAAAAAATTATAACTTGGCTATTGTAAATGTAGGAGGCATGCTTGTATTCTGTTGACTTTTGTGATTTTGCTGTAGTAATTATAAAGTAAAAAATGTTTTAAAACTGAACTATTTTATTCTTGTAGACTTCCTGCCTATAAATCATTAGTGGAGAAAGTACAAAGTATGCCTGAATTTGGGGCTTGGCTTCAACAAGCCACTCCTGAACTGTGTGTTCCACAGTTATGGGAGGAAGAAAAACCATTAAGCAAAATTGGACAAGCAATGCAACGAGTTTTAGTGATCCAGGTGAGTGTTTTTACAAATGTTGAAAATTAACCTAGAGTGGTTCGATAGTTTCTGCACATTAATATGTCTCAATTTTTTTTTAAGACGTTCCGACCCGATCGATTGATTGCTGCAACTGATTTATTTGTAACTACAGTCTTTGGCGACGGTTTCATGGCATCGGCCGAAAGGGAGTTGGACATGGCATCGTGTGTAGAGTCTGAAATCCGCGCATCAGTTCCGGTGTTGCTGTGCTCTGTGCCAGGTTTCGATGCGTCTGGCCGTGTGGATGATTTGGCAGCAGAACTCGGAAGGCAGATAGCAAGCATTGCTATTGGATCGGCAGAAGGTTTCAGTCAAGCAGACAGGGCCATTAATTCAGCTGTGAAAACAGGAAGGTGTGTTAAACGCTTTGGTATACAGTTGTGTAGTTTTAAATTTTAGTGTTTTAGTATGAGCATATAAAGTTCTTTGTTAAACCGGTAGCTTGGTTCACATGATGATGCTTAAAATTATTCTGACACCTCTTGTATGAATCAAAAATGATTCAAATCTGAAACTTGAGATCTGATGAACCAAAAATTCTTCATAATTGTTGCATACCTGCCAACTTTTACGATAAAAACNTAATTCGTACAATTTTTTAACTTGAATACGATTTTCCTTCTCTCTTTTTGTTATAAAACATTGAAATGCAGCTAAATGAGCTAAATATCCCATTAC
>KZ870155.1:46405-56644 GCA_003456935.1 Machilis hrabei | reverse complement strand
GATTTCCGGTTTGCAGATTTTAATGTTTTTGGTATACATGTCTTCTACATATCAATCATAGCTAGTATAGAAATTTTGGTTTAAAAAATATTTAACTACAGCGGAATTATTAATGCTTAAAGTTTTCCGTTTAGCATCGGACAGTGAACTCTAACCTTATATACTGGCCCGAGCGGCCAGTATGATACTTTTATAATGTGTAACTTAGCAACTAAGTTTGAGAGGAGTTGGAGTGACTATAGTATCCCCATAAGAAAAATGGATTCAGCTTTGTTATTTATAGAAATAATTTCATGTAAACTTACGTTAAATAATACGTTCATTCAAGGAATTGCATGCATTCCTAAACCAACACTGAAGACGCAATTTTAGGTTAAATAAATTCACACAGCTAAAAATAGCAGCAATCATCAAATTGTCCAGAGACATTTATTTTGTCATGCGAGGAGCATCCCAAATAATTCAAGATTATTGAAGTATCTACCCAGAGTTTATGTATGGTATNTTAGAAACCTTTATCTTGTGTAGGTCATGCAAATTAGATATAAAAAGAAAATAATATCAGCCTTCACAATAAGGGTAATATTTCATTAGGTTAAGGATGAATGGAAATGTATTTTGTCGCTGTGAATTTGCATCTTTTATAAAACGTATTCCGAAAAAAATTCTACGAGATAAAACTTCCGTACCCCCTAATTGAAGATCCTCCATCCACCATGTTTGTACAGTCTACATGTTATACACAGTCTTCTTTGGTGCACACCTGAGTTTGCACAATGGAGCCACCACTGGTGATAAACATCCTAGAGTTCCTTAATTACTTTAATATTGTTTACTTAATGGTTTCATTTTCTAATTATAATAAAGTGTAGGTGCCCTGTAAGTGCACAGAAATTGAACCTGGCTTCAATATTAACAGTTCTGTGTGATATGGTAAATATGAATTACTTTTGACATTTTCTGATTGCAATTTATTCCAGCCTCTTGCCTAAGTTGTCACCATACATTATCTCACTTAGGCTATAAAGCCAACTCAACTATAAACCAGGAAGGATTATGGAAAATCGTATCTGACCTACCTTAAATAAAGGAGGGATATGGAGCAGTGATGTTCAATTTCATCTGTACAGGAATTAAATATATGAAAAGGCTTGGGTCTTTGACATACGTATTCAAATATAATGTAATTGTTTATTGTTTACGTATGTAGCAAATTTTCATTTGAAACTTATTTAGTGTTATCTGGATTATTATATCAAGCAAGTTAGAGTTGGTTATTTTCTCACATATTTAGAGAATGTACAGTTCATAGTACTTAATTNNGCTACAAAGTGAGCTAAACAGCAGATTCTTGTATTTTTTATAAAGTGCTTAGCTACACTGTGACAACCAGTCACAGCTAGGGAGAAAGTTTGCTTCATTTGTGTTTTGAAATATGACCTAGTTACNTCTGGGGGCCTTATACTAAGGTGTTACACTCTGTGCCCCAAACTTGATCTGCAGGTGAATAGGGCCTATTAAAGTTAAGAATCCAATTTATCTCATTTAGCTTTGGAGTGTTTTTCAGTTTTCTAAGTTATACACAACTAGGCATTAAAGTTTGGATAATATTACTTATATATTTAAATACTCTGAAATGTATATTGAATATCTGTTTTTGCTCTATTCAGTCGAAGAAACAGCACGCGTTCATGTTTACAACAGTCATCAGCATTGACAACCTTCCTTTGTATAAAGCACTCCCTCAGGCAGCCGAGACAATAAGCTTGGATGTTGCGCTGCAGATTGTTCCCTTTCTTAGGCTATTATAAGTAAAACACACATTCAAAATATATTCCAGAGTATTAAAAAATATAGGTAATCTTCTCAAAACGTTAATGCTTAGTTGTGTATAATTTTGGAAGCTAAAAATCACTCTTAAGCTAAATTAGAGAACTTTCCGATTGTTATTTTTAACAGTGAACTGAATAGCAAGAAGGTGATGCAGGCCAAAATCACTTGATACCAAGTTAAGAATAGTATGAATGCATATGGAAAAATGATCAATTAGTGTAGGCTATTTAGGGTGGTCTCTGATAATTAATGAGACCTTAAAAGGCCTGGCTAAGCTTCATAGTGAAGGCCTAGTCCCTTTTATGTATGATACATGTTTTACTAACTAGTAAATAATCATAAATGTTTACATTGTGCTCACATTGAATAGCAAGCATATAATCAGTAGATATTAGTTAAAATAAAACATAACCTTGTAGGCTAGTAGTTTCATTATAGATGCTTAGCTTACAAGTTATACCTAGGCCAAACAAGGTGTCAATAATTTGTAGCACCTTTTTATGGCAACTCATGCATGCTTTCTCTTTAAACGGTCACTATTATGTCACATCACACTAGGCCTACACTTTACTCAAAATATGGTACATCTGATATTGCCTAAATAGCCTACAATAATAGAACGTTTAATAATTTCCTTTCTCCACTACATCTGGCAAAGAAACATACCTAACTAGTTCATATTTAAGAATACTANTGGTTCCTGTTGTTGACACTTGGCAGAGAGGGTTAGTTTTACTCTTCCTATTAATAAATACTAGACCTACCTCTTATTTAGCTCAATTCTTTGTACGCTGAAATGTTCCTATACGTACAAGCTCACTTCGCAGCTGAATTGACGACTATGATCTGTACATTTCCAAATATGTGAGAAAATAAACAACTTTTACAAGCTTGTTGTGAAAACACCATCTAAGATGATCTAATATATATAGCTGATTGTAAGTGAGTGAGTAAGTGAGTGACTGACGCTAATTCTAGCCATGATGCACAACAGATAGAGACAAATGTTAAAATACAAAAGTTGTTCAGCTTGGTATGAAATCTACAGAAAAAAATTAAAAATCCGCCATTTTTTTGTCACGTGACATTACAATATCTTCCAAAAGGTGCGTTATGCAAAAAAAAAGTCAAAGTACATAAAATATTTATTTTGGTCCAAAACATCTCATTCACTACTTCAATTCTAACATTTCCGCTGTAACATAATTAGAGGTCGTGTCTGGTGTTATGTACGTTAATAATAGCTATTGATAAGAAACAGCAAGATTTAGAATCACGGAGGCACGTTGTTTTACGCCGACGTTGTGTATGCAAATATGGTTCAAGTTATTAGCCTTTAAATGTGTATTCTCGGAGGTGAAGTTATTTGTTAAGTCTAATGTAAGGAATCGGATGTAAATAATTAAAGGGTATAACTGGTATAGATAACTTTGATTGTTAATCTAACGAACGCCGTTTATTTGGTCAGTTTATGCGTAAAAATAACGTCAGGAGAGTTCGTTGTGTCCAACACTGCCTGATGTGTGTTCTCAGCCGCTGATCGGGTGTGTCAGCGGGTGAAGGCAGCACCAGCTGTGGAGAGAAGCGAGAAGCTAAAGGCGATTGTATTTGAATGGCGAGTGAATTAAGTGAGTTTATTTCTGTTTAATAAATTGTTCGGGGTTGTGTTAGGTTATATTATATATATTAATGGGTTTTAGAGTACCTACTTAGTGTGTTGAATGTTCTGTGTCTAAGTTATAATTTTAGAAATTAGAGTAGTATCCTTGGAAGACAAGTGAAAGTCGTGAAGAGGGAAGCGTTCGTTTATTCCACAAACAGTGATTCCAAGTAATAAAACGCTGTAATTCCAGTTTTAACTCCGGGAAAGACGGGTTGTTAGCAACGAATTATTTCTCCGATGTCTGGTAAGCAGAAATATGCTAATATGTAATGACTGGTTATACGTCCAAATCTGAGAATAGTGTACAAGTTGCCGGCATCCCCAGTATTCACAAGAAGGGTGGCCTAGGCGATTGGAAAACAAAGCAATTTTAACTAAGTTAGCCAGTTTGAGTTACTTGTTATATTTTGGGTAGAACTTACCTAATGTTGCGATATTTTATTATTACAAACCCACTAGGCACGTAGATCAAGCAGAAGATAGTCTGTTGTGCGTTACAAAAAAATCCAGCAAGATGAGTGCACTATAGAAAATGGAGCATAAGAACTGTTAGAAAGACATAGTTGGAACACAAGAATTGGTTTTATACGAATGGCATTTTTTACAAAAGAAAACGGTTATCATCTATAATACTATAGGAATGGGGAGAAGCTCTGGCATGAATTATATGTATTGGAAGGCCAGTAAACGACCAGATTGTTAATGTAAGTACAAAATTGAGCTCATGGGTGCATTGTGTGAACTGTGCGGCCGAGGCATCGACACATTGTGAGAGTTATTTAGTGGGGAAAATAAGGAGAGTTCTCCAGTATTAGGGTAGATAAATCAGTCACGTACAGCTCAGACATTCACCCAATTTTTGTTGTGATTTTTGTGCAAAAATATTGTACATAACCCACCTTCGAGGAGGGCAAGAATTTGTGTGAGGGCATAGCCGCTCACAGAGGTATATTATCCCCAAGCATATTGATTAGACAGCACTAAAAGAGGACACATTGAATTGTTTAAACTATTTATACCCATAATAAGGGTATTTACAGCTGTTGGTAAATGTGGACCCTTCAGGCCAGTCAGATAGGTAGCACGGGCCCAAGAAGAGAAAATAGCTAACCTACATGCCGCAACAGGTCATGTTAAGATTAACTTAAGCTGTACACACATCAGACAATGTCCGAACTGTTAAAGGCGGATAATTCAGGTCATCCAGCTGCGATGCAAACTGATATTATGTTGTATAGAGACCTGGCATATGTGTTACAGATAATCTTCTAGGGATTAAATAGTAAGCATCCACCGAGCGTGTTGGCCGGTGTATAGTTGTATACTTTAAGTGATGCCTGAGTAATGTTAACCAAATATTGTTAATACGGTACACCGATGGATTATGATGTGGCATATCTATTTTTGTAAAGTGTGTTGTAATCAGATTTCAGACATACAAACATTGCTATAAACTTCTTCGTGATGTGTAAATCTTTCCTATCCTGTTCATAGCGAACAGATGACCTTCCCTATTAGTATAAGGTAGAGGTTGATACCCCCTTGGTATATTGTGTGTGGGGCCCTCAGCCACTGGTAGGGGTATATATTGTGTCAGAAAATCCAGAGTGTTGTCATATCAATACGGATGCTATCCGTACTGAGATAACAACTACCGCTATCTAGGAACACAACCACATTATCTGCATTGTGAGTATTAAATACTTCANCCCATAAGTAGGGTGGAGGGCGCTCTAACTCTGGCAGGCAAGTGGGGGTTGGTAATTGTATACAGAAAATTCGAAGAGTGTATCCGGTTGATGAAGGTGCCATTTTTACTATAAATGCAGTAGGTCTGAAGTCTTTTGGAAGGAGGGTTACATTCGTGCGGGACCCGCCTTCACCTGGTAAAGACCAAAAGTGTACATTACCACGCTGAGAACCGAGATAGATGGTGATACCTAAATTAACCATCGATGTACTGAAAAAATATCAAATCTTGTGTTCTGGCCACTGCATATTGCTGAGCTAGTTATCAGTCGTGTGGAAGAGAGGAGCAACGTATCAGAACCGAAGCAGCGGCTGAGGAATCGGGACACAGACACGACCGGGTAGTGGTACAGGGACCAGTATCACGTTAGTCATTTAACGGAAGATCTTTTCTCAGGGAATCGACTGTTGGGGTGTAACCGCCTTCATCAAGGAGGGCGAGTACATCATTCGCCAAGCGCAGGGTGTTTGGTCCATCCGCATCAAAGACATCTGAACCGCCAGCGGCAGGGAGGGCAGCCTGAGTTGGTGTGTGAGTTGGAATGTAACAGGACAGCGTGACGTCCAACGTGGCAGCTCGCATTGGGACTGAGACGGAGCGAGCGAAGCAAGCGAAATAGCAGTAACGTGGAAGCTGAAGACAGAGAGCAGTAGGAACGCAGTAAGAAAAAATGGCAGAAGCTGAGAAACAGCCAGAAGTGGAACCGTCGTGGAGTCATCGAGAGAAGATAACGCTGATGACAGGGAAATCCGGTACGCGTAAACAGCCAGTCAAGACCACGAGACTAGAGTCAAGTGCGCGTTCGGCAAGTGACAACAACGAGAGCCACATACCCTCAGAATCAATGGAGAGTCTATTCAAGGAATCAGAACAAGTGAAGGGGCCGAGACAGGAAGGGGCAGCGCCAAGTGACCAATTGTCCAGATTGGAAGCGACAATCATCGGATACATCATCAATTTCAACCAGAATATAAGCCAGAAAGTGGAAGGCATCGACAGAAAAGTGGATGCCCTGGATAGCAACGTAATCCAAAGGATGGAAGCCCTGGATAACAACGTAATCCAAAGGATGGAAGCACTTGATAGCAACGTCACCCAAAAGATGGAAGAAATTGATAGCAACGTCACCCAAAAGATGGAAGCACTTGATAGCAACGTAACCCAAAAGATGGAAGCACTTGATAGCAACGTCACCCAAAAGATGGAAGAAATTGATAGCAACGTCACCCAAAAGATGGAAGCACTTGATAACAACGTCACCCAAAAGATGGAAGCACTTGATAGCAACGTCACCCAAAAGATGGAAGCACTTGATAGCAACGACACCCAAAAGATGGAAGCACTTGATAGCAACGTCACCCAAATGATGGAAGCCAACCATCGAGATATGCAACAGCATATAAGAACATACGAAGAAAAGATATCAGATCAAATGCAGGCCATGATACTAGAAGAAGGTGAAAGACGGAGGAAGGAGCAGGCGGTGTTGGCAAAGAAGATAGCCGATAATGACACAAAGGTAGAAGTGATAAATAGAACAGTCAAAGAATTGGCAGCGGAGGTCGGGCAAATCGAGGAGAGAAGAGAGAGGGAGTTCACAAGGTTGGAAGCTGTTGTGTATGACCAAATAGAGGAGAAGATGAGGGAAATTGATAACAGGGATAACAGGGATACCAGACACGAATTAGGAGAACGACTGGAGAATTTGGAAGGAAGTATAAACGATTCAGCAAAGTCTCGAAGGCGGACAAAGAATCAGTCCGGACGTTTGAGGGAATACCAACAAGGTAGGCCACCAAGCCTTAAAAATGGACTCAACTAACAACGCAGCGGACCTCACAGATATCCACGAATGTTATCGACGGCCCCAGTGGCACACGTTGGATGTCCGCAGTGAGCGTGAAGACTCCGAACAGGAAGTCGGGGAGCAGACAAGCGGACATGGCTATGACCATGACAGGTATAACCACAGTGGAGAATCGACGGAGGACAACGGAGGTGAGAAAGGGCAGAGAGAAGTACGCTCTAAGAATAAGAAAGGAATACATCGGAGGAAGCAATCAGACTAAGGCAAGACTGGGAATCGCCATGATGACCGCGACATCCGGAGATCGAAGGGGCGACATCGAAAATTGGGATACCCCAGTTGGGAGATAAGAGGCCCAAATCCGGAACCAGGAGTGTCAGGGGGGATAAACCTGCAGAACTGGCAATATAAAACCCTTTTCCCAAATCATCTGTATTTCGAAGGGCATCACTCGGAGAACATTGTATTATTCTTACAGAAGGTGGAAGACCACTTCACTCAGCTGAACATGCCAGTGATACCGTCCCACTTCAGCAAATTACTGCGCAAGGAAGTGAAGAAGTGGTTTATGACAGTACAGAACACAGTAGAGAGCTACGACCATTTAAAATGGATGATTCTGGAACACTTCCGTGGATCAGATTGTGAATTGCGACAACGGATATTTAGCGCAAGACAGAGAAGTGGTCAAAGTTTCACCGAGTTTTGTGGAGTCGTAGTTAATTTAAACATGATGTTGCAAGAACCGTTGCGAGACGACGAGTTAATTCAAGTGATAATCCGAGGAGCTGAGGACGAGATTAAGCTCATGTTACATGGGAGTGCCAGAGAATACCGAAATTTAGCTGAGGTAATGCTGAAGGTCAAGTAGTATTGAACTCCGACAAGGGGAACGGACCATCGAATGGAAGGAAGACCCAAACGTGAGCTGATGCCACATATCACCCACGTGATGGCAGCGGAGCTGAAGAGCAATGGCGATGGGAAGAAGAAGGTGTAGCAGATGGCTACACAGAAGGAATACAATTCCACAGGCCGATCTGGAGATAATCAGGGATGGGCCAGAGATAGAGGAAGGTTCGGAAACTCCAGAGATTTCATGACCAGGTACCGATTCGACAATGCCCCGAATGAAGAGAGTCGTCAACAAATGGATCGAGACTCTCGAGCAAAGAATAATATGTATGGACGGAATAACCGGGGTTATGGAGCCAGGTATTATCAAAGACAACGGAGAGACCCAGGCTATTACTGCAACGCCATCCAAGGGGAACGAAGAGGGCCAAGAAATTTAGCTCCATACAGGATAGGAGGCAATACGAACGGACAGGCGAAGAGAAGGGAAAACCGAAGATCTAGTGNAGTATATAAGGGCCAATATAGGAAGGGACGTGATGAAGACATGGGAACCCGGGAACGGGAATTTTTGCAGTGGAAGAGAGAAGAAGANNTTAAGGCGCGAGAGAGAGATAAAGCTCTGGCCGATGCCACGGAGTTTGTCAACAGCACAGAGAGCCAGGGCCTCTATGTGTCGGAAAACTAGGAGTGGCAGGACGGAAGGAAACCGACGCGTCCCGGCACAACTGCAGAGTTCTAAATATAGCGTCAGTCGTGGAGAAGGAGAAGGATAAGGTGTTGAAGGATTTACCCGTCTGCAAGTTGAGGTTAGATGGAAAGGAGATAATAGTCCTGCTCGACAGTGGGAGTATGGCAAAGTTCATAAAGAAGGATGTGTTGAGTGAGTCTCACATCTTATCGCCGGCCAAGGTGGTTATGTGCTCAATCACGAATGAAATACCATTGGAACACACCACTAGAGTAAGAGTGGAAGTAAACAGTGAATACCAGATGGACTTACAGGCGTATGTGATTTCGACGGAGTTGTCCGTTAGCGCNATCATTGGGTGGCCATCGTTAAAGCAAATGGGCGTAGTTTTGGACACGGCCCAAGGACTGATCTACGCTATAGGCGATCGGGGTCAGCGAGTTGTTTTAATGACCAGAAATTAAGCCAAAATGAAGCAAGGGATATCTTGAGCGAGGGTACGGTAATGACCGTATGGGACACTGGCAATCCAGTGAAAACAGAGACACGTCAGATGAAAAGCGACCCTGGCAATCCCGGGAAACCAGAGCGAAGCACCGAGAGAATAAGAGAACGATCGATTAGGACCAATGAAGTCTTGGACGCCCACTCGACCGATACTCAGACGAGGTCACGTCACGAGAAGGCAGCAGACGTCTTGGACGCCCACTCGACCGATACTCAGACGAGGTCACGTCACGAGAAGGCAGCAGACGTGATAGAGGTGGTTGAATTAGTCGAGGAGGTGAAGCCCGCAACTAGAACAGANGACCTAGAACCGGAGGTGCAGGCCCTGATTGACCGACATCCAGAATGCTTTTCGGAGAAGCTAGGACGAGTTAAAGGAGTGACGCATAAGATTGAGATGACGGATGATGTGCCCGTCAAGACGCGATTTCGTCCTTCTCCATGGAAGTACCGCCAAGCCCTAAGAAGGGAATTAGACCGAATGCTCAAACTCGGCATCATAGAACAATCTACTAGCGAATGGTGCAGCCCTCTGGTATTCGTGCCTAAAGCAAATGGGGAGGTACGTTTTTGCTCCGACAAACGCGCGCTCAACGCTCGGAGTAAAGACAGACATTGGGCGATNATGAATATACGCGAAGTGCGTCATCGGTTACGTCAGGCCCAGTGGTTTTCAAAAATCGACCTCCGAGAGGCCTACTTTCAGATTGAGTTGGAGAAGGAGAGCCGACCGTACACAGCCTTCGTGTGCGAAGAAGGCAATTTTCAATTTTGTTGACTCAACTTTGGGACCAAACACAGAACCGCTGTTTTTTCTAATGTAATCACGAATATTCTGCGAAAACACGTCGATGACACCGTGCAGGTATTCGTNGATGATGTTCTGGTGTACAGCCGTAGAAGACGGGAAGATCACCTGAAAGAAGTGGACAGAGTCATATCCCTACTTGAAGATGCGGGCATGACGTGCGGGGTGAAAAAGTGTTCCTTTCTGCAGAAGAAAGTGTTTTTATGGGTAGGAAGGTAGGAAAAGATGGCACCTCCCCGTGCGTAAAACATGTTCGGAAGGTGAAAACATATCCGAAACCAAAAAACCGCCGAGAACTCGCTACGTTCATTGGTGTAGTGGGGTG
>KZ870154.1:46512-60659 GCA_003456935.1 Machilis hrabei | reverse complement strand
GAGATGAGGGTTACCAAACTTGGGGTGAAAGAGGGAGGGGGGAGGAAGAACTTTGTCAACCACACCACAAAGACAGCCTTGCTGTTGTGTTTTGAAAGAAAGGAAATAGCGACTTTCCGACCTGCCATCTACTGGCTAAGAAACGTAACACAGAGCGCGGCCTTTCGGCTTAAGTCCAGCGGATCGCAGGCGGAGTCCTACAGTGTGTCGGCTGATTTTGACATCGTATTCGTCGTTCAGTTCACAGGCAATGTCGACGGTGTTCTTGTACATGTTAGTCTTTGACTTTTTAATGATGATGCGGTCAAGCCGGGTAGTGGTCTTGTCTGAAATGCCTCCCCCGTCGTAGTGCTTCTTAAAGATAGTGAATACAGCCAATCGGGAGCATTGGAACTTCTTTATGACGTCGTTGTGGGTCCGACCGGTTTTCACAGCTTCAACACTCGACCTGCGGGTGTCATCGGACAAAATATTACAATTTGTTTCTATAATTGACATGCAACAATACAACACCAAATATGAAAATAAAAAAGTAAGTAACTGGGCAACTGTGAACCAAGACAAACATTTGGAGTCACAAGGTCAAAAATATTTGCTCTCGGGATGAGAATACACAGTTATGTGTTCCGAAACTATTGGTCGAGTACGTCCTTAAGACTAATCATGATGGAATCTTTTCTGGATATTTTTAGTAGAGAAAACGCTGAGGAGAATACAACAACATTGTTGATTGGCAACAATGGCTAAAGATGTCAAACAGTTTTGTAAGATGTATAATCTATGTCAGGAGTACAAGAAGCCACCGATCAAGAAGGCTTATCTACACTTCAACGATACGTGTGAAGCGGACTTTCCTTGGCAGACAACTGGAATGGACATTATACGCCCCGTAACAAAGTCAAGTGAAGGTCATAAGTACATATTGGTAATTGAAGATCTATTTACTAAGTTCCCAGAAGCATTTCCTCTTCATGATATCAGTGCCAAGAGCGTAGCCAAAATACTACCTGAAGAAATAATTTGCAGGTATTCAGTACATGAAGGTTTGATGACAGACAAAGGAAGTAATTTCATGGGTGACATGTTTTCGGAAATATGCAACAAATTAGTCACGACGCAGGATATGTGCCGGAATTGCTGACAACAATGCAAGTAGTATATAACAACGTGAAGCAGAACATGAAGAAAGCTGCTCAAGCCAATAATAAGTGCAGACCTGAAACATTTGTTGTAGGAGATATTGTTTACATTTTGAACACGGCAATCAAACCAGGACTGACAGCAAAATTGTTGAGGAAGTATTGTGGACCATATCAAGTGATTCAAGACGTAGGGAAATCAGTGTCCATAATAAAACTTTTGTATAACCCAAGAGACAAGTCTAGAACTGTGCACTTCGATCGTCTTAAGAGAGCTCATATTAGGCGTCCGTTTCCAGAAGATATAGAAATAGAGGATGCTTTTGAGTCCGACAGGGAAGACAACATTGATTGGACAGGAATGGCTCAGTAAGATCCTAATAAGATTACAAAGAGGAGTAAGCCAATCGTGGATCAATCAGCTGATGAAGAGAAGACAATTCCTGATAGCAGGCAAAGTGAAAAGCGAGATACAGACAACAAGACTACTAAACGAGATTACACTCTAAGGAGTAAAGGCAAATCAATGACAGTTCTTAACAGTTATTGCCCTGAGTTCGTACCTGCTGCAATGAGGAAAGACAAGTTGAAAAGGAGAGTATTAGTCTAGGCATGTCGTGTTCAATGGAAGTAGAACTTAGTTCAAATAACCAGAACATGCAGAATCAGAAATATATGTTAGTCATGAAGTAGTTCAGCTTGAGATGCTAGATGTGATAAAGGACAAGAATGAAGAGAGAAACCTGCAAATTTGTAAAACGCAGTCGCAGAAGGAAGAGGTGCACGATCCTAGACGTTTCCAGACAAAATTATTGTTCGAGACCAAGAGCACCTTTTCCGATGCAACAAGTTTTGGGGAATAATGCAATTGGCAATCATAACGGAAGTATATTTCGGCCCAACCCTGGCATTCATGATAATATACACGCAGGTTTGCATGGAGTTCCAAATCAAGGCAACGGAGCATGTTAGAATCCACAAGTTCAAGAAGGCAACTTTGTGAATAATAATCAGTCGTTCAGTGGTAACGGAGTCTGACCGATGTATCCTCTTATTCATATTAGAATATGCGTTGTAGAAGTATACTAATGGTTCTAGAACCCTTTCCTCAAATAGGTTGGAGTAACGTTTACCAAGACGCAGGACCCTTTCCGAATATGATGAGTAGAAACTTAGAAGCACAAAATATCGCATGTCGGCAAACAATTCCTAATACGGAAGGTCAAATGATGCAAGACTCTGAATCAAGGAATATAATTCGTGGATAGTTTAAATACACTAACTCCGCAGGGACACCAGCAAAACAGTCAAAGTGAAGGAGCGTTAGTTGGCAATCCTAGCCATCCGACGAAGATGTAGATAACGCAGAAGAGGAAAGTGATAGCCGGAGCATTGGTATTGAAGGTCTAATGAATAAGTTTTCTGTGTACTTGAATGAAATACAAGGAAAGATAACCCATTTGCAGCTAATAGGCAGGAGGTATCGTCTTTGATAGAGGAATCTAGGAGCTTTACGCAACTTATGTCACAATTAGGAGTAAAAGTTGATGAGCTTGTATTGAACAAAGAAGATCCCGACTTAAAGTATATGATTGATAGATGATATGAAACGCGAGGCAGATGACTCATACTTAGAAGAAGAAGTAGAAGTAGATGTGGAGGCTGCTAACACCAGGGCAAGACATACGATCCTTCAAGCAGTAGAAAACTGCAGAGGACTTAATTTCGAGAGTACCAAGTACTTCCAATGAGAAAAGATTATAAGAGGTTCAAGACGTGTATGTAACAAATGAAAAATAGGGTCTTCAGAAGTCCAAGAGATTGACGTGGAAAACCAAGGTAAAGGTAACATATTTCTCGAACATAAGAAATCTACACCGAAGATTGTTTTGGAGACTAGAAATAAGATGATAGACTCAGAAGATAGATATTTATTTAATAAGGAAAACCTTCTATGGGAGATATAGTCGATGCTATGTAAATTTCAATGGAAGAAGGAGTACGGCCATGAAGTTCAAGAGTGGATTAGTTTGGAGGCAGAACAACCCCAAGCTCATTCATCCCCTGCAGAAGAATTACATCGTGGAGTACCAGAACGTAAAGATGTACTGATTGCCAACCGAGTAGAGAATACGGGTGATAACGATATCCTGAAAGTTGAGTCCGGCGAGACCGTAGAATTATATGTTGTTGAAAACGAGGATGATAATGTAATCCATCAAAACAGCTTAGGGACGAGGTTACTACTTAGACTTGTTGACATGGTTGGTATTACCGGACCTTATCAGGAGCTGACTGAAGAATGTATGTAAAGAATTTAGTAATGTGTGTTAATATATTGTGTTAGATAGTTTTAGTACTAGAGGGTATAGGTAGCGCAGGTGATTTCTTAGATTTAAGGGCAAATATTTGCATAACGCTTTAATAATGTTCTAAAGTTTGTTTAGAGAGTAATTTTTTTAAGGATGGGTGAGGAATGAACAGTATGTTGGTTTATTATTTTTTTTTAGAATTTGAGAATCAAGATGAACGAGTCGAGTAAGATGGTATTGTGTTTTGTCATAGTGCTGTCAATGACAGCAACTACAAAGGGAGAGGGTCGTCCGAAGCAGATAAAGGAAGAAGACTTCAACAGAGTGAACGAGTGTATATTTTTAGATGCAATGTGAAGATTCACTACCAAGACAGTCTGTACCAACTGCATAGTTTCTGTAGAAAACAGAGTACCAAAAAACAAAGCTTTGCACGAAGCTACAAGATTTGTATTGTCAGTAGACCCAGAGGAGAAGGGACTGGCAAAACAATATGTGTGTGAGGATCACGGATTTCAATGTGCTTGTCATACCAACGTGTGTCCCGGAGTTCAGGACTATTGTGAAAGAGAGTCATGTACGACGAATGCTAGTTTTAACTGTTAAATAATTAATATGACGGCTCACATGGCAGCATACGTTGGTGATGACCAGATCCTAGACCCATCCATTATATCATATGCTGTGTGTGTATACACTAGGTTGGGTAAAACAAACTTTTTTTGTAATTTCCATTGCGGTGGTTGCGGAAAAGTTGTCAATGGGTCTCAGTAGTTTGCACACAAAAAATGAGATTTTTGTGTCAACTCCTTCCTTTGCCTCATCGCGGTTAAAGTTTTGAGGGGCTTGGGTTAGGCAACACGATGTGCGGATTTGTGCCTCACGGCGTGTACAAGTGTGATTTGGCGCACCTACAGTGACTTTCCCGTCTCTAGGCAATATTTTCAACTAATTTGCTCTATAAGAATGTGTCTCTTTCATAAGTAAACTGAAAATAGCGGAAAAAAACTCCTCAAGTTACGTGCTTTTTATATTGTACTGCAAGCACCATCCTGGAACTGCTACTGTAGATGTTGGCTTTGGGATTGGGAGCAATTACACCATCTGTTTTCCATATCTACTTCTGCAAACAATGAGTCGTTGTTTTGGGCCAGTCCAAATGTTTCCGCCTTTCCATCCTTCCCTCCACCTCGGCATCTAAACAAAGCCAGAGGCAGAAGGTGTCGCTGCAGTCAGCGGAATTATAAAGGGGTGGGAAAGTGTGTCCAGGCACTGAAACAAAAGACAGTCTTAGGGCGCTCCTTTCTCGACTCAAACAAGGTGGTCTGTTGACCTCTGAAGGTCGTGATGAGCAGATGCGTCTTATTTTACAGTTCTTTTATATTGACAGATAGTGCTAAAAAGAAAGTGCAAAAGGTGATACCTTATCAGTGATTGGTGTGTTAGTGGCAGTGCGTATAGACATAAACGTGTGCTTCAAAACTTGTGTGTGTTCGTTATCAATCGCCTTCTAGACTTGAAAATGAGCAAAACAAAAAGACGTATGTCCTGTAAAAGGGCAAAAAGTGATTTGTTCGGCCACCCCAAGGAAATGAAAGACTCCATGTTGCCAACTTATGGAGACGTAATGCTACACATTAAGAGTGTTCTCTACAGCCAGGCCCAAAATTACGCTCCCGGAAAACAAATCGCTTAACGGCTGGCTTAGGTTGAACAAATCCGTGAAACTATAAAAGGGGAGACATAGAACAATGCCTTGTGTTGATTTTGGTATACAATTTTCTAAAAGACTCTTCAGCTGACGTCGGGGAAACAAGCAGCACAATGGGTTCGCAGTTCGACCCAGAACCTAGTACCTCAAGTAGTACAGCCAACAAACAAGCGCGATTGAAACTTCCTAATGTTGCAGCTGCGGCTTTTCGGACTGGTGCTTTGCTGAGGGCAACCGCCTTATTCGCCAGTGCAGAACTTCATGATACAGGCGTTATACGTGATGAAAGCAGTGTAACTGTATTAGACAAATCAAAATTTCAACGGAAAAAAGAAAAACTAGCTTCTGGATTGCAAAAGAGTGAATGCCTAGAGAGAATCGCAATCAAGAGCTTGTATTTCGAGGACAGAATGACCAAACCAAAGTGTATGAACAAATAGGGTCTAAGTATCATCGTCGAGAAATTCAGGAAGAACACATAACGCTGGTTGAAGAACCAGGTTCTAAGTATTTAGGCCACGTGTTTCCTGCTTATGATCATGGATACGACATCGCCTCTTCAATAACTCATATTTTCGAAGAAAACAAAGTTGACGCATCCGAGTTAAGGGTTTTGGGATGTGACGGAACGGTTGTTAACACGGGAAGGATGAAGGGAGTGATGTTTGTTGGAGAAAACTATCGGGAAAGAGTTGCAGCGCTTCGTTTGTCTCCTCCACATGAATGAGCTCACTCTTCGACATTTACTGAAGAAACTGAACGGTGACACCTCCGGAAAAAAACATTTTCCGCCTCATAGGTCAAAAACTTTACAACTGTTAGAAGCTGCCTCTAGCCTCTTTTCAAGCGACCAAGGTTGAGTGGCTTAGCGAACTAAGAGAATTAGACGATTTAAGTACAGACCAACAATATCTGCTAGATGTTTGTCGAGCAGTATCCAGATATCCTCAACAAAAAGCCAGGACCTGTCGTACAATCTCGTTGGTTGACTACTGCATCTAGCATTCTTCGGTTATACATCAGCATAAATCAACCCGAACAATCACTTCATTGGCGAGCTGAGTATGTTATTAAAGTTTACTCACCAATATAGTTCCAAATAAAACTGAATCCTTCCAGCTGTAACGGAGCTCGTCATTTGTCGGATACGATCGGTTTGACTAGTTTCCTGCCGGAGGATATGAAAAGGATCGTTCACTCTGTCATACAATTCAGTGCGTACTACGCCCACACTGAAAATCTTCTCCTTTCTATTATTACGGATTCAAGCAGCGATATTAGGACCCTGCATGGGCTGGAGACGCATCAAGAAATGTCGCCAACGAGGAAGAAATTGCTTGAGAGAGTTCGTTATTCCTGTCCTCAACTTTCACGCGGAAGACTTCTATAACAGGGTGGATTGGGTTTCCACAGACATAACTGAGCCCCCACTGACAAAATTCATCTCAATGGAAGAAATTGATGAATATATCAAGACTGCGAAATCGGCAAGTGAAGAAACATTGGCCTTTCCTTGTCTACTCAACCTGTAGAAAGGTTAATAAGGGTCGTAATGGATACTTCGAAAGCTAGGATTGGGGCAAAAGGGCGTGATGGATGTATATGGACGAGGGTCGCTTCCCGGATAGACATGCCGAAGTTCGAGTCTAAAAAAGACTATTCTGTTTAAGTGAACAGAGCCACTTCGCCGTGAGAGATAACCGCAGGTGGGGTTTGTGTGGGGAGCGGGGTGTTCGGGGGAGGAACTCGACTTGCAGCCACCTCCTCGTGGTGAGTTCTGGGTTATTTCGGACGCTAAACGCTGAAATAAGCAACGAGCTGCAAAAGGTTTTTGTCACATAGAGGCACGTAAAACACGTTATTTTGTGATATATTTTTTTTTTTACTATTTTCAGTTTATTTATGAAAGAGACACATTCTTATACTGAAAATTAGTTTTAAATATTGCCTAAAGACGGGAAAGTCACTGTAGGTGCACCAAATCGCACTCGTGCACGCCTCAAGGCACAAATCGCACATCGTATTGAGAGTGTTGCCTAACCCAAGCCCCTTAAAACATAAACCACAATGAGGCAAAAATGTCAAACTTTATGTGCAAACTACTCAGACCCATAGACAACTTTTCCGCAACCCCCGCAATCAATTTAAAAAAAAAGTTGTTTTCGACCCATCCTAGTATACAATATGACTAAACAGTTGAGGCGTACAAGAGGGATCGCACAAACAACAGAGGTATTGTCAGTGACTAGAAGATGTTTGAGACTGATGACGTAGAGATTGACGAGTATGAAGTAATAGTGCATGCTGTGGGAAGACTGCTGATAAGAAAGGACGGAATAGAGAATGTGACCAACGTAACCGAAGAAACGGTTGTCTCCATACCAAGAGAGCTATCAAGTCAGCCAGTAACGTTGTTGGTATTGTTGACCTAAAAGTCAGGTGTAACAATGGAAAAATACTTCCACCTCCAGGAGGATAGTCAGCAGGACCCTTGTCGTGATAAGTATGGAGCATAGATACGATGAGAAAGATCCATTGTTTACCGACAGCAGTGATTGTTGTGATATCCGTGTTAATGGTAATGGTAGTTTGCAAAGTCATGAAGTATTTGGTATCAGTACTGAGAAAAATAGCGTTTATTTGCAGACTTGTGTAAAGAGTAACGAGAATTATAGTTAAGGTTGTTGCATTCTCGCTTAGTGTTTTGATTAGGAACCACAAATGTGTTTCTGAGTTTACGTCCAATTGGAATATGGTCTTGGAACGCATTCGCAGGGTGTGTTAAAAGGATTACGCAAGGCTATTCATGTTACTGCTATACATGACAGCCCATTTAGTTCCTACAGTGGAAGTCAAGTGCAACAGCCATCAGATAATGGTGTCTATGCGAACCAGTGTCTGGAGACCTCAAATGGTACCTAATGTGGAATGTCTTCAGAAGCTTAGATAACATTAGATACATTGAAGCCGTTGACTTGCGTAATGTTTATGGACAATAATAAAGTATATATGTTATCTATGGCGTTGACATTCGAAGTGCACAAGAGTGTTAATAATGATGGCAGAAAAAAATGCTGCTACGGACAGTTACGCAGCACAAGTTCTATAGAGATGAAACGAGAACTTAAATGTCTGTTTTACTATACAGTATAGCAGTCCAACCAAGATAAGTTTGTCATATAGTGAATTGGAGTTCAATTTTAAACGGGAACACGTTTGCCCTTACTTCAATTCGAGACTTACAGTAATTGGATGTTACAAATGTTTGATGGTTGCTTAGACTACTTTTAAAGCAGTAATTAACTGTTTACCGGGACATACGAAGGCAGTGTCCCTACAAAACGATCCAACGGAGGTGACTGTTGAGTTACTGACGAGCAAACAGTGTCACGTAGAGAAATTGTGTCTGAATAGCGATACGACGTCAGTGTGTGAACCAGTGCAGTTTTGTCTCGAAGACCCAAAGCTAGGTTTGAGAAAAATGAACTATTCTCAGGGAGCGTCCTAAACCCGTGAGATGGAGATTTGGGCTTCGCCCAGATTTAATCTAGGGTTTGGATCACTCGTGAATCCAGTGTTGAACATTTTGGCCATTCCTGCAGTGAAAGTATAATAATACTAAACATAAGAAAATCGATTCCCATCATTAGGTTATGCCGTAACTGTTGCTAATAGAGTCAGGATTAAAGGGAAAATGTATAGTCTGAAATGGTATAATGACACATGTAATGTGGTAAATGGTTTTAATTGATATGTGATATAGTTGATGTAATTTTAAAGAGTAATTATTGACAACATACATGAGTTGAAAAGAAGTTTGTTTCAGGACTAGTGTAAGAATTTGAGAACAAAAAATGATGTTCAGTTATTTTTTAATGTTGCAGGTTGTTGTGTAATCTAGAGAACGGGATACATGACCCACCGTCCAACAGCTGAATATGGAATTGGAAAGACTACGCAATACAATCGATACAATGCAAACAAATTACATGTATCCATATAATGATTTAAGTTTTGTAGAACGCTAAACCGCTTATGTAAAATATTGTTTTGAAGTACCAAAGTATTAGTATGTAACCTTTCTGTGAGATCTGTGAGGAAATAAATGTGTAATGTTTATTTAAACTTAACAATGTTTATTATTCAAATGAAAAACTTAAACATGTATGTACAATATGCATAAGTAGAAATTCTTTGTGTAATAGATAGGTATTCGTGTTGCTCAAGGTAATAGCAAGTCGACTATTCTGCACAGAATTAAAATGATGAAATCACACCTTATATTTAGTTTGTAATAACGCGTAGTAAGTGCGTGACGCAAGAAAAGTTTTTGACTTTTGAAATGGTAAAATAATAAAAGGAATGGTAGCAGATAGTAAAGAGGCATTCGATTATTAATGGAATAGTGATATTGGTTACTATATTTTGTGTATATATTTTGATTGTGTTGCGTGTGAACGAAGATGTACGTCACATTTTTATGTAAGTAAATGTTCTTATTTATTGTTAAATAAATATGCGTGTGTTTTAGAGATATGTTGAAATCATTGCTCATCCAATTCATATTGCTTGCATGGAAGGGAAACAATCTACGATGCTAGGAGAACTAGCTTACTTTATTATATTAAAGGGTTGCCATAGAAATGCCAATAATATTTGTAATATTAAGTACGTAAACAACTCCTTCACAACTGGGGCCTCAGCCATTTTTTTTTTTGGTAATAAGAAAGCATAATATATGAATTGGTATTAGTGATTTTCAGCACGTCATTGTATTTTGTTGTGGGCTCTTTTAAAAATCGATTATAATGGCGGAGGCAAATTTTCTCTCTGTTGCGAATATGTCGGTGCATATCAGCATTTTTACTGGTAAAAAGGGCGAAAGGGACATTAAGTTATTTTTCGAAGAAATAGAAGAAGTTTTAGATCCCATTTCCGCTACTAGTGCACAGAAAGTTTTTGCAGCCAAAAGGTGTATTAAGGGTGAAGCAGAACAATTTTTTAGCCAGGCCCACGAAATCAGATTCACTCAGGATTATGAATTGTTTAAGAAGACCATGTTGAGTAGATTTGCAGTACACGAAAATATTAACTCCGTAATCTCTAAAATTGCTGTTTGCGAACAGAAAGTAAACGAAGGTGTTATAGAATTGTCTGCAAGGTTAAAAGCTCTAGGCCACTCAGACAAGACACTGATACTCTTGAGGTTCTGAAAGACAGGGACAGGTTTTTATTGAGTCAATTTTTGTGCGGGTTAAATAAAAAATACAGGCCATTTGTTCAAACAAAAAATACCATCACGCTTGCTGACGCCATAGACTTCGCTATTTTAGAAGAAGAGAATAATCAGATGAATGTAAAGAGTACCACTTGTTTGGCAGTCGAATCTTGAAATGTGGATGAACCACAAATAAGAAATAATTGTGTGAATAAAGGCCAAAGTAAGTGATATTTCTTGCTGGAAATGCGGCAAAAACGGCCATAAATCCTTTCAGTGTAAGGCAAGAATTCAGCCGCCAACAGGTACTCAAACGCGCTCGTATGATTATTTTCGCTCTCCAAAATCAGAAGGTGCTAGCTTGATTTGTCAGCTTTGTGATAACAGAGGTCACACCGCATCGCAGTGCAGAAGTTCGCAAAGAATATCAGAAAATGCACAAGTTAAAAATCTAGTGATCTGTCAGCTGTGCAATACACCTAATCATACAGCCAAAACTTGCCGTAAGGGGAAAAACGCGTCCCAAGACCCAAGTAGATAGGATTTTTAGATGCTATTCTCGAAGCGGATCGTTCTGAGAGTAATAGCAAAGTATCAAATAGGTCCCAAAATGTGTGTATGGTTGACTATATAGAAGATAAATTTATGTATTGCCCCAAGTTTACGGCTTATACTGCCGGATTAAAATTAGTTTATTTATTAGATACCGGGAGCTGTATCAACATCCTTCCGAATAGTATATTTCAACTAATTGGACAAAAACGAAAATTAAAGACTCTTCCACTCAACTTTGAAATTGTAAACCAAGAAATTCCAGTTGTCGGGTATTATCAACTACCTGTTTCAGTAGGTAAAACGAAAGACTGTTTTCCTTTTGTGGTAGCCGCCATTCCAAAGGCGCGTGATTACGACGCAATTTTAGGGGACTCATTTTTGAAACAGTGTAAATTGACATATAATGCCGGTGAAAGCATGTTAATTGATTTTTGTGGCAACATCATTCCGCTAATGAACGGGGGCGGAGCGAGCGAAATAAATGCCGTCGCAATGTTAAAAAGAATACAATAATTCCTCCTAGATGCGAAAAGTTAGTTTACGCAAATATGAGCAAAGACTTCAAAGTTGGAGATGAAATGGCATTTATTTCGCAAGGTCCGTATCCAAAGTTTAGCCTCAAAAGAAAATCCTTGTTCGTGCAATGAATACCACAGAAAGTGAATTTAAAGTTAGTATTATCTTTAAAATAGGTACGTTAGAAAAGTACGTGCATACTGACATTCAGAAAAGCGATGTTGTCAGATGTGACACTATAGGATCCTACAATGCGAAAGAGTTCGAGCTAACGGAAAGTGACTTTGAATTAGGTCACATAGAGGATATAGAATTTAAGAATAAGTTGTTAGCTTTACTGATGCAATACTCTGGTGTGTTCGCTAAGGACTTGTATANGAATTAGGTCACATAGAGGATATAGAATTTAAGAATAAGTTGTTAGCTTTACTGATGCAATACTCTGGTGTGTTCGCTAAGGACTTGTATAAATAAAGGTACCTGCAAAATTGCCAGAATTAAAAATTGAGTTAGAACCAAATATGGCCGCTAAGCGCAAGAGACCATATAAAATTCCGTACTCACAGACGGAAGAAATACGACGGCAAATAGACAAGCTACAAGAGGCAGGGCTAATTAAACCCACAACGTCCGATTGGTCGGTACCAGCCATGTTACTTAAAAAGAAGGACACAGGCAGCGATGAAAAGAAATATCGCTTTATCGTAGATTTACGAGATTTAAACCAAACTTGTATTAAAATAGCATATCCTATGGCCAATATTCAATCTCTTTTAGATCGATTAAGGGGTTGTAAATATTTGTCATCGCATGATGCCTTCCAGGGATATTTTTGTGTTCCGTTGGAGAAAAGCTCCACTAAGTATACCGCTTTCACTGTAAAAAGGGTGGCAGTGAGAAATGTTTCGAATTCCAAAGACTACCTATGGGTTTTGCCAACAATGTATCTCACTTTTGTAAGGTGTAGATTTGATACTAGCGGGCATCTCTGATTGTTCTGTCATTAGCGCCCACGTAGATGATTTTTTTATTGTTCAGCAAAAGGCCCGGAGAGCATTTGGAAGCCTTCAAAATGTTACTCAAAAGACTAAGCGAGGTTGGATTCAAATTAAATCCAAAAAAGCCCTAATTTTTCTGGGGTACTTTGTTTCGGCAGAGGGTATCCGACCAATGAACACCCATGTAGACAAGCTCAACAGAGCAGAACGACCAAAAACATTAAAACAATTAAGAGGTCTCATTGGTTTAATCCAATTTTATAGAAGTTACGAAAATAACTTCAGGTGGATTCCATTGGGAAGAAACCCAATTACAAATTGAAGAATGCGAAAAACAGCGCACCAGCCCATACGGCAATTCCCGATTTTCATGCGTGGACTCACGAACGCATGAAGAGTGAGCAACTTAACGAGCCTCATTTCAGAGACATCATGACAAAGTTATAAAATGAGGAGCAGGATAATATATACCTGTTAAATAGCCAGGGGGTGCTTTTTCGCAGAGCGAGGGATATAATGGGAGACGAAACGCAACAATTGTGTTGTCCCACAGAGTTTCTCCAGGACGTATTAATGGCTTTGCACGACTCCCTCACCGGAGGCCACATGAAAGCTTATCCATCTGATAAAGCGAGATTACTACTTTCCTCAAATGTACAGGGAGGTATCATATTACCTAATATCGTGCGATGTCTGCCAGAAAAATAAGGACCATCCCCAAAAGAAAGCCCCGTTCGTTAGGCCATTCCTTAAATGTGGGGAACAGACCGTTCCAATCTGTTTCGGTTGACATATTTGGACTAATAGCACGTACCGAGTCAGCAAAAAGGTATATAACTACCTACTTAGATTTTTCACCAAATATCTGGTGTGGATGCTGAAACAATCGCAAAGTATCTGGTTCATAAGTTTATCACACGGTTTGGTAAGATTCAGAATTTACATTCGGACCGGGGTACCAATTTCACATCAGCCATTTATAGCAAAACCTGTGAAATCATGGGGGTGAAGCGGTCTATGACGTCATCCTTCGTTCCGTGGTCAAATGGCGGGGTCGAGAAAACTAATCAGTTTCTGACCAGCTTACTACAAATTACGCTTCTCAGACGGAACATGACTGGGATCAGATGCTTTCAATGGCCAATATGAACTACAATTTTACGGTGCATACAACTACCGGGTTTCCGCCCCACATATTGGTCCATGGACAGAACCCAGTAACTCCATATTTTGAACTACAGAAACCAGATGGACTAATTTACTATGACGCGCCCATCTACACAGACGTATTGCCTCATAGATTGGAATTAGCGCGCCAAATAGTTCAAAATAACATAAAGCAAGCCACCATCAAACATGAGGACAGACAAAGCTCCTTGTCTCAGCCTCATGACTTCAAGGTAGGAGACATTGTGCTATATAAGCACTTAGGTATTGGTAAAAACAAGAAGTTAATGCCAAAGTGGCTTGGCAAATTTTTGGTAGAACGTGTTTTAAGTTATAACACTTGTCTGACACGACAAATTCCCGATGGTCAGGAATTTACAACTTATGTAAACCATTTGAAACATTATGTAGAAAGAGATTCCATAGGCTTGGCTAATGGAAATTCTCATACAAACAATGAACCTCTCAAGGAATGGAATTCAGATACGCCCGGCAAAAGAAATAGATCGAGAAAACGTCAACAAAACAAAT
>KZ870153.1:22177-44853 GCA_003456935.1 Machilis hrabei | reverse complement strand
GAATTTTTGGAAAATAACTTTTCCACTCCATTTCAGTCAAGGAACATACCACATAATTTTGTAAGGGGAATTTCCGAACATCCTGTATATGAACTACATCGCACGCAGAGAAAAAACAACTAATTCGCCGTTTATTTGTGCTGGGGGTCTTTTGCTACATCTTAAAAAAAGCTGAGCCAGACTTAATTTTGCGTTGATCAATTTTCATTTTATTCGTGTTGTAAACTGGCCAGGATCGTTCTGACAAAAAAATACAGTGACTGAGAAGAATTAAGTGTGGTGCAATAGAATACTCGGGTACGTCTTTTAAGTTAAATTTGCTGTTCTAAAGTNCAACGTAGATTTTTATTTAATCACGAGAGATACAACATTCATATATATATTTTTTGTTTCCTATTTGAGATCCAATTTACTTGGTGTACATGCACTATATCTAATTACAGAGTATAAAAATATGTTACTGAGAAGTAGGGAGAAGGCTTGAGAAATGGATTGTCAAAATGTTTAGCAATTTTGCAGTTTGTTCAAAATTACTTCGCTTAGAAAAATACAACCAATATGTTTAGCAGTGTGAATTGCGCCGTAACATTTACCTATGATTTTTGACGCAAAACGTGTCCATCGTGAATGATGCTAACTTCACTTGCATATAGAAGTTACATTACTTTTCGTATGTACGCGAGTGATAGCATAAACCGGTGTCGGCACAGGCTATCGACCTTCGTAGAAGTTCGAAAACATGCTGTCTAAATGTCGAGTTTATTTTTGAAACAGTAAATATCTTAACAGTGTAATTTTCCTCATTATGATTTCTTGATTATTTTAGTTTAATAATTGATTACACAGGCACACACAAAAAAAATAAAGTCGTGACCCAGAGGGGAGACCCTAATATTCCTACGTTTTCGAGGTCGCTGAAACCGAATATGACCATAAACAATTATTCCAATTGCCCATTTTCCCGTTACCACCCCCCTGGGGGTCGAAATTTCAATTTCCATGCAAAAGTGAGATGGATGTACATTCCTGTGTTTCTTGGGTCGCTGGAACCGAAAATGAGAACAAAAAGCAAATTTGACAATTCCACCACCCCTAACACCCCTTTATTACCTCTTGGAGGGGGTTGAAATTTCAATTTCCATGCAAAATTGAGATGGATGTGCATTTCTATGTTTTGGGGGATGCTGGAACCGAAAATGACATCGAAAAGTAAATTTTACCCTTCCATCAACCCCTAGAACCCCCTTACTACCCCCAGAAAGGGTTTGAAATTTCAATTTTCATGCAAAATTGAGATGGATGTGCATTCCTATGTTTTTTTGGGGGCGCTGGAACCGAAAATGACAACAAAAAATAAATTCGACCCTTCCATCACCTCCTAGCGCCCCTTTACTACCCCCAGAAAGGGGTTGAAATTTAAAGTTTCATGCAAAATTGAGATGGATGTGCATTTCTATGTTTTTTGGGGCGCTGGGACCGAAAATGACAACGAAAATTAAATTTGACCCTTCCATCATCCCCTAGCACCCCCTTACTACCCCCAGAAAGGGGTTAAAATTTCAATTTTCAAGCGAAGTTGAGTTGGAGGAGTATTGCCACGTTTGTTGGGTCGCTCGTGAGAGACGAGGGGACTCACGTTGAACAAGCACCCCGATTAGTGAGAGGCAAGGCGACTCACTTCAAACAATCACCCCGAATGGTGAAGGTCCGTGAAGTTGGCACCGCCCATGAGAGCTCAAAATTTCAAAATAGGTCTATAATTATGAGTGAATTTTGAGTTCTTCAGATAACTATACGGCGAATTTTGAGCTCAACAATTTCAGCCTAAAAACAACTAAACAAATGGGCGGTGCCAACTTCACGCTAGCACCGCCCATGAAAGCTCAAAATTTCAAAANACACATCCATCTCGATTTTGGAAGAAAATAGAAATTCCAACCCCCTCCAGGAGGTAGTAAGGGGGTGCTAGGGGGTAATGGAGAGGTCAAATTTACTTTTTATTGTCATTTTCAGTTCCAGCGCCCCCAAAAACATAGCAATGCACGTCCATCTCAATTTCGCATGGAAATTGAAATATCAACCCCCTCCAAGGGGTAGTAAAGGGGTGTTAGGGGGTGATGGAAGGGTCAAATTTGCTTTTTGTTCTCATTTTCGGTTCCAGCGATCCAAAAACATAGAAATGTACACCCATCTCACTTTTGCATGGAAATTGAAATTTCTACCCCCAGGGGGGTGGTAACGGAAAAATGGGCATTTGGAATAATTTGTTATGGTCATATTCGGTTTCAGCGACCTCGAAAACGTAGGAATAGTGGGGTCTCCCCTCTGGGTGATGACTTTTTTTTGTGTGTGCCTGTGTTATTCATAGCCTACGATAATTAAATCATAAAATAGAGTAATTTTTTTAAAACATTACGTAGGGTATCGATAATATCACATTCTCTTTGTCAGATGATGCACGTTAAACTCAAAAGTATAATAAAATTGAGTTGCCATTTTAACGTGTCTTGTCTGACGAAGAGGATTTGATAATCTCGAAATACAATGTTTAAAAAACACTTATTTTACTCCCGTTTTATGCTTATGTGATTGTACTCTATTAGTATTCCATTATTACGTTTTTATTTACTGTTCTATTCCTTGTATTTACGATTATATGATTTCTCATGAACTGTTCAAACAATAGTTTTGCCGTGTTTCCAGTAGCCTTGGGTGTTTTCGAGCAACTCGTTCATTCAATATTTGATGTTCTCAGTGAATTTGAACCGACCTACAGGTATGAAACATATTTTACGCGACAGTTGACGTTGCTAGACAGGGTATGTTGTGTACAGGTAATCACACAACATCATCTTATTCACTACTCTTGATTTTTGAAGGTGGGTAGATATATGTATGTTCAAAATACCATATCCCGAATGCAGTTAAACATAGTTGTTTGATTGAGCCCACAAGAATTTCGACAGGACTTTATTTAATTTGTACAACACTATTATTACGGGGTGGTAATATACATTACCCGTGTAGGTTGATTGGTTATATGAGTTTATGGTCTCTCAGTTCCTGATTGCGATGGTGTTATAGAGACTCCATCTGCGTCGCAACAATGCATCACAATGATTGAATTTCGCCACTCATTCGACATATAGGCGGTGGTCGGTCCTTTATCGTCCCTCCCGGAAGACGCCTGCGATCATACCTTAGTGTGGAGTGCTTCACAGGAAGACTCGTAGGATCACTTTTTATACTCAGTGCTAGGGGTTAGTTCAGGAATTTGAATCCGAGACCTCCCGATTAGGCTACCACTAAGCCAATCTGTCGGTGACCAACGTAGAGACAACGACAAAAACAAATAGACGGCAAGAGTTGAAAGTAAAATTTTACAAGAGTTCTTAGTTAACTTGGCTTCGAATGTCGTATACAGGGTGTTTACGAATAAATGTTACAAACGGCAAAAGTACGTTGGACACATCCAAACAATGAAAAACGTGTATGCGAACATGGGTCCGGAAATGCCCTGTTTCCGAGTTGCAAGCCCATTTTCATTTCCTCTAAAAGACGGAGAAGTCACTTACCACACTCGAAATCTTTGGAAATAGTTGAGATTGACAAATAGGAAAAAACATGTAACTTCTAAAACCAAACGAGTTACCACACAGGGTATGTTACCATTTCAAATTGTGAAGTTGATAGGCCTACCAGGCCTATCGCAGGCTCATTCATTTGACTGTTACAGTTTTTGAACATCTCCTTTGGTTTTAGAAGTCACATGTTTTGTCCTGATTGTCAATCTCAACTAATTTCCAAAGATATCGAGTGTGGTAAGTGACTTCTCCGTCTTTTGGGGGAAATGCAAATGGGCTTGCAACTCGGACCCATGTTCACATAGACTTGTTTCATTGTTATGATGTGACGAACGTACTCCCGACGTTTGTAACATTTATTCATAAACATCCTGTATTTGGCAGTCTAAATTGTATTTTCTTTCTTGCTTTGTCTTTATGAGGTTCGTCTTTGGCGGTACGGAATCAAATCGATTTCGTAATCTAAGAGTTTATTAAACTTTTACTTGTTTGTTTTTATTTGCTTCCGTAAAAGACAAACCAAATACAGCAGTAACTCTCAAACTCATGCATACGATCTAAGAAAGCATGTGTAAAGAGTGGAGGAGATAAATGAGGTGACACTAGTCCCTCTGCTTAGAAAGGTGGCGTGTGAGGCGTGCTAGCCAAGAGTCATAAAGAACACGCGTAGGTGAAAACGTGCACGTCAGACGCAGGAGCAGTGACATGCACTTTTTAAATAAGTAATAACGTTCCCAGTAAATGCCATTTTACATGGAGTGACAAGAGCCCATTGCCAGAAAGCACGTCTTAATTATGTGTTAATCTCGACGCCACAATCTGTTTTTTTTAGATGTGATACCATCGCTGACACCCGACCACGTCTGAAAGAGTACTTCTAAAGGCGTTATTTAGTGTGTCAAACTCACATTTAAAGTGTATGGCATTAATCGTTATCGATGTGCAGACGGGTTTCATTTTAGCGTGGCTGTTACATTGGACTTCAAATTAACATCTGCCACGTGTATACGTTAAATGTCCTAGTTATCAATGAATTTTTACGCAAAAATAATGATTCTATGTATTCCAACAACGTTTCAATCACACTTGTGTTGCATATTCAAATATATTACGTTGCTCAGAAGTAATGCCCCACATTTTTTTTCAGACAATAATAAAAATAGAAAAGATCAATTTTACATGCTGCAAAATTTGAAGATTCTCGCGTTTTTGTGCTAAATTGCACGGCATTCCGGCAGAAAGCATATCTGTAGTAGTCTGTTAAAATGGCGTATGTCAACGACTTGCGTTAAAAACAAAGAGCTGTAATTGGATTCTTCGTTGCGGAGAAAGAAACTGTTATTGGTGTGGACATTTACAAACGTTTGTGTGCTGTGTATGGAAGTTGTGCATTCGATAGGACCACCGTTGGTCACTGGGCTCAAAGAGTTAAAACTTCAGGAAGTGGAGAGACTGAGCTGCATGATCGGCCGCGCTCAGGGTGTCCTACAACAGCCACCAGCCCAGACGTGTTGATCCGCGCAGATGTCATTATTCGTGAGGACCGGTACATCACAAGTCGATAAATGGCCGTACAGCTTTCAGTCAGTAACGGAAGTGCGACTGGAATTATCGAAACTGTCGGATTTTCGAAGATTTGCACAAGTGAGGTTCTTCGAAGTTTCACAACCGACAAAAAAAAAAAACAATTTTTTCCTGAATTTTTTTAGTGTTTTGGTGCTGATGGGGGACCTTTTTGTCCTGGATCGTTACAGGTAACGAAACCTGGGCGTACCAATTGGAGCCGGGGACGAAAAGGCTGTCAGTGGTGGCATTATCCGTAATCATCACGAAGAAAGAAACCCTCAGCCGAAACACTCATGATCACTGTATTTTGGGACATTGATGTGGTGATTCTTGTGGATGCGATGCCAATAGGTGAAACACTCAATTCAGACGCGTACACAAAGACCCTGACAAAACTCAACCAGCGCTTCATGCGAGTTCGACCTCACAAGAATCCAGCAGAAATGTTGCTCCATCACGACAATGCACGCCCTTACACAGGTCTGAAAACCCGGGAAGTAATCGCCAGATTCGGGTGGGCTGTGGCCGCCCCATCCTCCCTATAGTCCCGATCAGGCCCCCTCTGATTTTCATATTTTTTAACTGTTTAAATATGCAGTGCGCAACACAAGGTTTAAAGATGACGAGGTCATTATTCATGCAGTGCGGACATGTCTAAGTGAACAGGCCAAAAGCTGGTATAGGCAAGAAATGCATGCACTTGTTTCGCCCTGGCGTAAGGCCTTACAAGTTGATGCAGATATTGTGGAAAAATAATATGTGTAAAGGAAACATTAATCTTTATTGAGAGTAAATTTCATAAATATTGAATTAACAGTTTCCAAGAAAAGAAAAAATGTGGGGCATTATTTTCTGAGCAATCCACGTAGATCTCAGTATCTCGAAGGTTTCAGGAACTTTCGAAAAAAAAAATTTGAAACCACTGGTGTTTATTTTTAAAGTTTTTTAAACAATTTTGACGATCAATTCTCATTTTTTGCAGACCATCGTTGTTCTTTTACAAATAGCTTCTGAAACTCAACTTTGCCTAGGGTTTGTGAGCAACAAGTTAATGTTTTATACTTTCAGTAAACGTGTGTTACTGAAAAAGTAAGCAAAGCTGTTTGATTTTTAGTCAAACGGTATTTGTGTTCCAAATCTGTGAAACACTAAAAATAAGGGGTAGCGATGCTCAACAAAACAAAACAGATCAGACAACAAACAGAATTTAGGTCCAGAAAATACGAGTCACAGACAAAGTAAAAAACAAAGAAAGACAGAGTGGTGTCTGGGGAATTCCCGTGATGAGAGAAGCCATTTCTCATCTGAGTAAAAACAAAAAATATCTTGGCAACGAAGAGAAAGTTCTATTCCCTTATCATCTCATCTTTTATCACCGAGCTTTACATATGTCTTCCTACTTATTATCTAAATACTAGAACCAAGATAAGCGGTTGACACTTGGTATAGCCAAATTGTTTAAGTTTAAGAAACTGTTGGAAGGATTAACGCTTGTATGGTACACTGTTAATCAAAAGGGTAGAAACAGGGTTGATTTCTCAACCTTAGTGTGACGAATTCGTTGTCGTTAGGGACAAGAAAATAAATTTCAACCCTAAAGGGTTAAAAGCAACGTTCGCGTCCCTAAATTGTAAAACAAGTAAAAGTTCAAACCTTTTAGGGACAAGAAATCACTCCTACTTTTGAGGGTAAAAAAAGCAGCCTTAGAGGTTGAAGACGTTCATTTCTTGACCCGTTATTGATCAACATTGTCTCGTGGATAAGAAAGTATTTATATTTTTAGAGGTGAATAACATGTTTGCATAACCCTTTTTTCGTGTATTGGGATTAATACCACAGGAAATTGAAATTTAACTTATGGAAAAATTCAGCACTGAAAACACATAGCGACTTTGCACGTTTTGTTATTTTCATTTAGTACGTTTAGAATAATTATTAAAAACAAAGTACTTCGTGGATCAATAACATTAACTCACAAGGAACAGGCCTATATGCAAAAACATGTTGTTCTCCAATGCGATCTTTCGAGGCAATAATAAGGAAAAAATTATGTATTCAAAACACTTCTACAAGTATAGCTTCAGTATTCTGATTGTTGAGTTTTTGGCAAACAGAAAGCCACAACATAGGGTCAAACTTATTGTGCTGATAATAGGTATTACGTTTTTTGATCCAATATGTAACAGATCAAATTATGATGGAGTTTCAATATTATTCTTAAGTTCAGGAGGTCTATACTCGATGTGGATTTTTATTTTTTAAATTGTTTTAATTGACATCCATAAAATACAGATCATGTTATATTGAGAAAAGACATTTAATAAAAAAAAATGTTTTTCACAGTTCTCAAAACTCTTTCAAAAGAAACACTAATAGTGTACATAAAATTGGTTCTATATCCGCAATATGTAAAACTTGTGACGAAATGAGGGACGTATTGGCATCCAACAAGAATGTTGTACTTTGGCTATGGTCTGCATTTGTAAGACGTTTAATCAGCCAGCACTTAATGAGAATATATTTAAGTACATACCCAGGTCTATTATCTGATGCGATTAAGAACTTTATTCATCTGGTATCACGTCATTGTTATGGACTTTTATTTAGCGAACAAAATATAAATTTGCAAATGAAAATAATAATAATTCCTTCAGTAATTTTATCCGGGGCCCTTGTAAATATACACTGCGAGCCTTGACCGCTTTGTTAGTAATTAGATTTGGATCATATGGGTTAAAATTATTTGCTTTACTGAGAAGGAATTTCAGCGTACTGATTAATGAGCACTAAAAAACGTCTTCAAGCAAATATCTAATAAAAAGGGCCCAATATAATTTGTTTGATTTATTTGGTCATTTTTATTAGACATTTGCTTGAAAAAGTTTGTTAGTGCCCATTAAGCAGTACACCTAAATTCCTTGTCAGTAAAGCAAAGTTGTTTTGTTTGATCACTCTTGTCATTCAACGAAGCCTAGAAAAAGTAAGTCACTCGTACGCCAATAAGCAAATGATGCTTCTTAAGTTATTATTTTGCTTGTACATCGTTAATAATAAGGGTTTAAAGAAGCTTTTTTAATCCTAAGTGACAAGAGATTGTTATCCCTAGGGATAAAACTTTATATTTCAACCTTTTGGGGTTAAAATGTACTTTGTTGTCCTTAAAGGACTTTGAATTCTTCATAGAGTTTCATCCATCACTCCTTACTTTTGACACTATCACACTGGATCTATTTATGTCGATTAACGTTCTGTATCGTAAATATTGGCAAAAATTTAGGGTGTCAAAATTGTGATCTTAATTTTAAGAGATTTATTTTATTTTACTCTAAGTCAGATAGTTTGTATGAAATACAACTTGAATTAAGTTTATTTTCAATTTCTTATTCTTGTATTGTAAAACTTAACAAGCCAATTTCATTTCGTTTTTACATGTGTTTTAGAAGCATTAATGATTAAGTTTAAATGTACGCATAAATTCTGTGACGTCTGATGTCATGTCAAAACGTGTAGATATATTTTTACGCCTCCAAGGAATTAAAACAATATTTGTATTCTAACGGTCTATAAAGTTAAAGATTTTAGAAATACCTATCAATTATCTTGTAATATAAGAATCACTACCGGATTAAAGCTTAGCCTCCCGAACATTCGAGAAATATCGCTCTGTAATTTATGAACCTTTTTTCACCATATCTTCAGATAGGTACTCAGTTTTGTATATTGTGAATAACTTAGCGTAATTACTTATCTTTGCGTTTGTAACTTTCCTAAAAATCAAGTCTGTGCTACTAATCACAAATATGAATTATCATCGTTTCTACACCACATGTAATTTGCCTTACCTAGGGGTAAGTAACTGCTAGCCTTGTTTGGTTTCAGTAGCTGTTTGAAACGCGCCTTCCTTTTGTGTTTATATTGTTTTCTGTTTAAACTCACACCACAAACTTCAAGTTAATAAAGTGAAAGCTAGACGAATCTGTGTTGATATATTATACTTCAAATTAATTTTAACCAATTTCATTACACAATGACAGGTAGTGTTTAATTTTTAAAAAAGAAAGTTAATGACATCTGAAAAATGCTACAGTATAGTCTATATTGAAAACTGAAATTTTGCTACTCGAAAGCCAAAAATAGAAAGCGGTGCAAAATTGTACTTGTAAAGGATAAGAATGAACACAAAACAAAACAGAACTCCACATATTCCTTTACCGGCTTCACAGCCTCTCCTAAATCTTTGTAAATTTGAAATGTGCAAGCGTTACACCGTGGTGCATGTAGCAAACTCTCGCATGCGTAATACGACCTTTCATGTATAAACACATGCAATTCTGACGCTAATTTCTTGAAACGTGAGTGTGGCAGTATGAGATGAGGTGGAAATGGAAGAGGTTATGATGGACAGTTGGGGAAGATAGTTTGCAGAAAGTACATGAACATTCAACAAATTAAGGTTCATAAAGTTAGCAGTATGTATATAAGTACCGTGTAATGAGCTACTATTAAAGAGAATACACAACAGTTAAACAACATGTAAATAAACTAGCATACTTTGAGTGTAATGCCAAACTACCATATACAACTTTTTAGTGTGAAGTTCAGAGATTTAACGGCATTTAATTATACAAATTTTACAAAAAAATGCTTGCTCTAAGCATCATTGTGTGAACTATAACTATCTCAATTTTCTTATTAAGGACTGCAATGATATTGCAATGGATATTTATAAGTTTTCAAAATGGAAAACATACATAAAACAAAAATAAGTGTAAAAACTGGGTGTCAAAACCGGACCTGCTATGAGCGTTCTATTTCGGTCTTCTCCACCGTAACTTGTTGTAATGCCGTCGAGTGGACTCAGGTGTGAACACTTAGGTCTCGCCGCGGAAAATAATATTTAATTTGTTATATGGTACTTTTTGTTGTTACTGTTGCTCTAGCTTTTTGTTTTAAAGAATTTAAACGAATGAAAGTTGAGCCCATATCTTTCTATTGCATCAGCTTGTTGGCACTGCTTTACGATAAAAGTGATGCATGTTATTTTACGTCGTACCGATACTTGATGACTCGTGTAATGATGACAAGCACTACTTACAAGGGAACATTTGGATAATAACCGATGATGTTACAAATTATATACGGTGTAGTAATAAACAAATGGATCAATATGGCCATTGAAGTAGGATCTGATACTTTGCCATTCAAAAGTCTTGCCTAATGAATTTCGGCGCGGGCAACTCGTGTATCATATAAGCCGTTCGGGTGTACGCTCGTAAGAGTAGAAGGCGTAGGCTTGTGGTATGCTGAAAGTCTACCAGTGTGTGGTGGCTCGGGTTCGATTCCCCGTGCCTCCAAGTTATTTTTTAAGTTTTAAGCAAAAAACAAACATACTTTTATTTATTATTATAAACATCCAACCAAACTTTTTCAAACAAAATGCTATTCTATAATAATATATTAAACAAATTTAATAGTATCTTATTACATTGCATTTTTTTTTTCGTTACGAATGTTTATTTATTATTTTTATATGTACACAAAAACATTATATTTGGGTGATACAGTGACATACTGTACGTCCGAACTAACAAAAACATATATGTTTCACATTCTACTCAATCGCAAGGCGATAAACAAACTGACAAGTCCGTTGTTGTTTATTATGGTAACTATGTACAGTTTTCACGTTGCCCTTTTGACCAAGCGTAACGGAATAAGGGGTCAGGTGTTCGAAAGTGACGCCGACACAATTGCATCGTTCTTTCCGTTTGCTATTGTGGAACGAGCAACATCATGTCGACGATGGAAGAACTGTACCTTCGACTACTACAGTGAATAATATTCCTGGTGGCGACAATTACCTGAGGGACGTTGGTGATGGGGAAGAAATCGTTGCAGATTATGTATTTTATTATTGTCGGTTTGTTGATGATGACAACATGAAACTCGAATGTGCAATTAGTTATTGCATACAATTATTGAAATTATTTCGATGGACACCTGATACCCAAAACACCGTGAAAAATCAACGCGTGAAAGCAATGGAACGGGGACGGGGACTGTTTACAAGAATTGCTGACATGTTCTGTGGAATGAAGTTCAAAAACAACTTGGAACTTGTTCATTCACACGAGTTAGAACAACAAACTACTATCTCATCGCCTGAATCAAGGTCTGACGTAACATCAGGATCAAGCGTTAGAGACGTTGACAAGTGTGCTCTTTGCAGATAAACTGCATACTCAAGCCAACTTTGTGCCGAAGATTTAGGTGGTGACAATGCCTGCTCTGCATCCGAATTGGTCTTTCATACGTCTTCAGAAAATATCGGAAGTTTCTTCGAAATACAGAGCAATTGGATAGATAGAAATCCGATATTCAGCGCTGAGCATCACGAAGAGAGAGACTCTATCAAATAAGCAATTGGGTTTATGACAGATTTCTTGAAGCTCGAACGGCATTACAAGTTGTCACAACGAGGATGCTGCAACAGTGGGCCATTTCAGCTGCTTCACAATACACATCGCGGTGCCTGATTTTCATTTCGTCGCATCAAAATCATGGGTTCAAAGTTTTAAGGAAAAGCATAACATATCCTCGCGTAAAATAACCAAGTACTTGAATCGTAAGGAACACTGTTCTTTGGATGCGTTGATAAGGTCTGCCGAACAGTTCAGGTCACAAGTGAAGGCGTTATTGCCTCACTTTGATGCTGACTTTGTAATCAACACTGACCAAAGTGGCTGCNACTACAAAGCAGCTGTGAAGAGAACATTGAGCTGTGAAAAAATAACAGAAGCAGTTGTAGGCTTCATAAATAAAACAACACAATCATACACAGTTCAGTAATCTGTGACATTATCAGGCAAACTACTGCCAGGAAACTGGTAATACATTTGGTCCACGTGTATTACAGAAAGTGCAAGATCTCACGGCCCAATTTAGAAATGTTGTGTTAGCATGCACAAAGTCAGGAAAATTATTTACTCAAACGTATGAGTATTTTGTAGGTACTGTCATCTCTCCACATTTCAAACTGAATACTTTTCTGCTGCTAGTGGATTCATGGACTGGTTAAAAAGATTCCGTGTTGTACGATTAAATGTTTTAAAATACCCACCATGAAACGACATGCATACTCAAAATTATCCCTCCAAAATGTACACCGATTACTCAACCGTGCGATGTGTACTTCTTCACACACAAAATTTCATTAAGCCTTTGTAAAATACTTTGCCGTGGCTGGAGGCCCAAAGCGAAATTACGTCAAGGGATGATTGCATCAAAATACATGCACTCATTCATAATCAGCTGTCAGCTGCAATTTACTGTCCAATGATACGATATGCATGGTTCGCATCACAGTTGACACAAGAAAATGTATGAACCAATGAGGTCTTTTTAAATTTTAACCAGGTCAATTTTCCACGAGATGTAAAGGACAAAACATGCGCATGTAGCAAGCCGTCCTTCGCCTGCTGCGCGTGGTGCAGACAGTACTTCTGTTTTATGTGTTCTTATGATAATTATCATCCACGTTTGTATGATAATTTGCTTTTGGCCTTTAGATTTTGTAGAATATGAAAATAATATATATATAATTTTTTTAGTTAGGACCTACAGTATGTCGCTGTATCGCCCCAATGTGCTACGCCTTTACTCGCACAATGGTGCAATCGAACGGCTTATACGATACACGAGTTGCACGCGCCGAAATTCATTGGGCCAGACCTTTGAATGGTGATGTATCGGACCCTACTTCAATGGCAACATTTTTTCATTTTTTTGTTACAACACCGTATATAATTTTTAACATCATCGGTTAGTATCCCATGCTAATGTTCCCTAGTTATGTATAAAACTACACTTATTATAAGACATTTTAAAAAGCAAGGACTACAGACAAATATTAAGTTTACACAGTTTCATATGTAATAGACGACTGTTCATGGCTGTTTTAATTTTTCTGTATTCGTACAGAAAATAAAAGAGGATTTACTAACTATTTATTTTTGTTTCTAATAATTTTTAGAATTGAAAAACATATCTACAAATTTGAAATAAAATAAATAATGTGATATAAAAATACTTTGTGTTGACTAGATTTTAAAGCCGATACAACTGTTGTCGACCAGTGGGTTTTAAGGGTTCGAATAAGGTGAAAATGTCTATAACGTATTTAAATTCAGAGTACGAATCTGAACATTTATTTTAGTTAGATATACATGCTGAACTAGATACAAATCCTTTCACGGAAACGTAGAAGTGTAGTAATATTTTTAAGTTAACACGACTTGTTTAACTTCCATGGTATAATCAAATCGGGTTACTTGAATTAACATCAAAACTTTCGATTTTCTGGTGTTTCGTAATTTGAACGTCAAATAAAGTTGTCACTTTCAGGATTCGAATGCAGTATCTTGAANTTACGAGCCCAGAGTGCTAACCATTACGACACCAGATGTTATAAAGATGTATTTATAATTAGTATTCATACCATATAGGCAAAATATCTTGCAAACAGCTGTCTAAGCAGACAAAAGGAGTTCACCGTGGGTTTTAGTACACCGAATTCTATCGAACTGCATATTTGTTTTCTTTATTTCGGTGTAGTTGCCCTCATACTTCCCTCGTGAGACAATTTGTCAGTGAAGTGTTCAAGTTTTTTTTATTTCTAACAAGCAGGCTCGATCTACGAATATTATGGTGATTGAAGTCGGAAATTAGGAAATTACAGTATCGCTCTTGAACGAGAAAGGAATTATGTAAGCGTGAAGGGTGAATTGTTTTGGTGAATGAAACCATTAAATATTGTAGATTAAGATCCTTTTATTACGGTGTACAATGTTGTTTATGTCAGTTTTGTGTATTACGAGCAATTTTGCACCGCCTACGGCGGCTTCAATTGCTCGAAAGTCAGTGCATAAAGTGAAAGGCAGTGCCCACGGTTTCCATAGCAACGAAAATCCAAAATGACGGAAATTATAAAATTGAAGTAGTGATTCAGATGTGTTGGGCCAAAATAAACATGTTTTACATTATAACTTTTTCCCGTACAACACACTGTTTGGAAGATATTGTGATATCACATGACAAAAAGACAATATGGCCAACATTTTAAAAATTAAGTAGTGAATCAGATGTTTTGTTCCAAAATAAACATTTTTTGGCGATATGTTTTTTTTTCCCGCACAACACACCGTTTGGAAGATATTGTGATGTAACGTGACAAAAAAAAATGACGGGTTTTCGATTTTTTCTGTAAGTTTGATACCAAGGTGAACAACTTTTGTATTTAACATTTTTCTCTAGCTNTTTCTGTAAGTTTGATACCAAGGTGAACAACTTTTGTATTTAACATTTTTCTCTAGCTCTTCTGCATCATGGCTAGAATTAGCGCCAGTCTGTCACTCACGGTTTCCATAGCAACTAAAATCCCAAATGGCGGAAATGTTACAATTGAAGTAGTGAATAAGATGTTTTGGGCCAAAACAAACATTTTTTGAAAATGACTTTTTCCCGGGCAACGCACCGTTTGAAAGATATTGTAATGTCAAGTGTAAAAAAATGGTGGTAAATTTAAAATTGAGGTAGTAAAGCAGATGTTATGGACCAAAATAAAAATGTTTGGTACTATGACTTTTTCCCGTAAAACGTACCGTTTGGAAGATATCGTAATGTCACGTGACAAAAAAAAGTTGGGGTTTCGATTTTTTTCTGTAGGTTTCATACCAAGCTTAACATTTTTCTCTATTTCTTGAGCATCATGGCTAGAGTTAGCGTCAGTCACTTACTTAGTTATTCACTCACTTACAATCAGCTATATACTGTATATTGAATGAAAGAATGATATGGAAAAATGAAACGTTTACTGAGCAGTAAAGCTTACGAGAAACAATCTTGGCATTTTTTTTAGGGTTATGCACCGGGAACCGCTTGTTGGCATTACTTCCGGTGCTTTAGTACCTAACATTTATGGCAACTTTTTATTCAGACATTGAGTGCACACACGTAAGACAACACAAGTGAGTGCCCAGACGGATGCCAACACAAGTGCACACTTAGGACAGCACAAGCGTAACAGCCAGCCCTAGCCAGGAATTGAACCTGGGACCTCCGGCGTGCAATTCCACGGGACTAACCCCTAGGCTACCGTGGCCGACAACTTGGCATGTCTGTGGAGACGTGAAAGTCATAGCGTTGCTTCTGAAGATACAAGTTGGAGTACAAAATACTGTTGCTTCTAATGAGAGTGGGATAGTATAGACGGAATACACACTGCATCAAAAAAACTGGTCTAAAATAAAGGCACTAACTCCAGTCCTGAGAAAGTGGACTTACTAACTCTTCACGTAAATCTCGGTTTTGATATGTTTAAATATTCCTGCAACGCTCAAATATNTATACACTAAAACACAATGTCTTCATTCTTGCGCATTTTAAAAGTCCTGTCACGTTTCGTCACTTGGGGCCTCACGTTAAACCTTTGACCGACATAATTATTTTTGCTTCTACGTTTTGAAAATATCACACTTCGCTTTACTCACAACTTTACGAACCATGCTTGATTTTTCAATCGGCACACAAAAGTTTTCGTTATGTTTCCAAAGACATTTGTAATGTTTGGCACACTATTGACGCACCAGGCGTCATTTTAACATAAGATGAAATAATGTTTTACAAATGTAAATCACATTCTGTAAAAGAAAACTATGTTACTCACAAACCTTTCCTCTAGTTCAAATACACAGGTAATGATTTATAACTCTTTACTTCAATAATACTTAGTGGAATTTTCTTTAAGACCATAAATGTATTGCGGTAAGGAACCGACAACTTTGACATCAATTGCACCAAAGACACGCATAATTTCAAAAGCAAGCAGACAATTTTAAATCACGTCATGTGTAAATTCAGAACAAACAACTCTGCAGCATAAACAGATTTCATTACAACAAGTTTCCGGTAATTGAATACACACAATCTAATCATTAGAAAGCCAGGCCCTGACGCACTTAAGACATACGAAGCAATTCTTCACCAATTCAAATACTTTAAGACAGACAAAAAGCAAATATTCACCATTTCTCACATTACGTGAAACCGACAATCATCATCATCACTATTTTGTATAAGTTCTACATATACTTCTCTGAGGTATCGTTGGACATCCGCTTCGGTCAAAATACAATAATTTAAAAACCAAAATTTAATCAGAACACGTCTTAAAGCATATTTTCAAAATTTATATTACTTGCATATAAGAAATCCAAAAACCCGTAAAAATAGCATACGGGAAATTTTAAGAATACATTTCGTACAGGAACGAGCTCAGGAAACCATATCTTCCCTTTAAATTAACCTTTTTCTCAAAAACAAAACATTTTTTAAAATCAATAATCTTAACCTCATTAGACCTTTATGTCCTAAATCGAAAAACCCGTAAAAAATGACGTACAGCGATAATCAAAAAACGAATTTATATAGGAATGATCCATCGACACCAAATCTCTTATCCAAAAGAAACATTTCCGAAAAATAAAAGAATTTTCAAAAAAGAATTAATTTAAACTCAATTCACCTCATTAACACCACAGCTCATTAACTCGACTTAGTTTCACAAATAGACCTGAACAGACAGACCAGTTCATTCATAGCCCAAAAAATCTAGATCACCTGTTCTAAAAATAACAGCCAACCAGAAGGCGACCGCCATTTTGAAATATACAAACACTATAACCCTCTTACAGGACATGTTTTCAGGGATTTTTTGTTAAACGATCTTCCAGAACTGTTAGAAAATGTACCTTTGGCAATAAGAGCAACCATGTGGTTCATGCACCACGGGGCACATTTTAGTGTAATTGTGCGTAATATTCTTAATAATGTCTATCCTAACAAATGGCTAGGTAGAGGAGGGCCAGTTCCGTGGCCTGCATGTTCGTCCGACTTCAACCTTTTAGATTTTTTCTGTTGGGACACCTAAAAACACTCGTGTATGCAATTCCAATCGAAGATGAACAGATACTTAATGAACGCATTGTTGAAGCCTGTGAAAAAATTCGCAACTGCCCTGGGATAGTTGAAAGAGTGCGACAATCAATGATCAGACGTGTGCATGTGTGCATTGAGTCAGGTGGAGGACACTTTGAGCATTTGTTGTGAATTGTGACTTCATACCAAAAGCAATTAAAGAATTATGGATCTGAAAATATGTTTGTAAGTAAATATTTTCAAGAAAGAAAGCTTAAATAAACTATAATTTAATTGTTGTTAAAAACAAAACCCATTTCTCAATGACTTTTTTTACTTAAATAAGATGACGAGCTTACTCCTGACGTTTGTCCAATTCTTTTAGACAATGCTACGCCAACCTTAATTATTGCTGAATTTTTCTGTCCGCGAAAGGCGTAATAGGCCTATCAAGTTCACAATTTTAAATGCGCTTTGTAAATCATGCTGTGTCTATTTCTTCTACTTCACATGCCATTATGTTAAGTTTAAAAGGCTCTTTCAAACGAGGTATCACACCATTAAAAATTTTGAAGTTGAGAGGCCTATCACAGACTCATTTTATTTGACTATTACAGTTTTTGATAAATTCGTATGATTTTAGGAGTTACGTGCTTTTTCTTATTTTTGAATCTCAACTATTTCAAAATGTATCGAGTGTGCAAAGTGACTTCTTAGTATTTTTGGGGAAATGCAAAAGGGCTTGCAACTCGGAAAGTAGCAATTTCCGGACATATGTTCATATTGCTTTCTTTCAGTGTTTTAATGTACCTAACTGACTCTCGAAGTTTGTCCCTGCATTTTAGATACATCCTGTATAATTATACGTATAAGAGAAACCAGGTTTAACGGTATTCTCCAAAATCCGGCAATTTCCCGAATATCTATGCCTTTCATCTAGAACATATTGATCTACTCTCTCCTGCTTCCCCTTGCCCTCCCCCACAAATCTGATTTCTTTAATTTTGTATTCCCAAAACTACTAAAATAGAAATAATGAAGCATATTATGATGATAAGTGTGCTTTATGTCTTATCGGCACCTGATCCGTCAATTAATGACGATGAACAACGCTTCGTTTTACACGACTGTGTGAGGAAATAAATGTGTAGCATTTATTTCAAAATGAATAAATTTGTAAAACACAAACACATGATAGAAAATGAGAAAATATATATGTCACAGACCTATTACATTTTTTTATAGGAGGGGGAAGTTGTGAGGAAATAAATGTCTAGCATTTGTTAATAATTATGACTATAACAACCCGTGCGAAGAATGGGACTGCACCCTGTAAAGCAGGGTTGTGTGTTTAACAGTATATGTATGTATGTTTGTTCCCTGCTTAATATTAGCTTATAAATGTATGATTTGTAATTTGTTTAGTTCATTTTAGTTCGAATTTCTACTTTCGCAGTCATGTTTTAAAAATGTATTTATTTTATTTATTAATGAGATGAGAATCATCCATGCTTTTTGATCTAGAGCTAGTCACTAGACCAGACAGGTCGGCAAATAAGGCTTATTCGTATAATATATTAATCGACTCATGAAGCCAGAAAACATTCCCTCGGTGTTAATTGCTACAGGAATTCTACACAGTATAGTAGAAAGCTGTTCCCCGTTTAGTTCTGTGTAATAATTTACTAATTATCAGAAATCAGTCTTGTCTACAAATTTTTCTACAGTAGATGAATGATGGGACGTAAACACTATTTGGCTCATTCAATAGAAATTTGGTGAGACCCGTTGCAAGAAATCCACTTCATCAAATTTGTATATCACCAACTAGCGACAAAATTAATCAAAATTTGTATGGTTTCTTCATTTTTCACATTTTAATAAGCGCGACGCAGATGCTCTTAATTGTTTACTTTTAATAGATATGAATAGAATTAATATTTTGACAGTCGGAACATATACTCTGCAAGAATTAAAAAAAATACGCTAGAACGCACTTTAGTTTGTGTTTTATTCATTTATTAATATTACGTAGCAGTTATTGCGTTTTTGCTGAGCTAATATTTGTCGGTGTTCACTGATGTTGGAGCAGCAATTTATTTGGCGCTCGTTGCTTAATTTATAATATAATTGGAAATCCCTTCCTAAACGAAATACGATACCGTTTCTGGTCCATTTTGGGTTGTTTGAATTGTTACTATTTAATGAAAATGGAATTAAATCGTACATTTATTTGAGTGCTATTAGTACTGGTTCTTAATTATAAATTCTAAGCTGACTTGTTTCACTGACAAGGAAACCACCCGAGGTGATAATAAAAAAAAAATGTAAATATTTCTGTACCAACATTTTTAAGGTCGTCACAGACGCCTTTTCAGTATAGAAACAGCATGCAAATGGAAGACAGTTTAGGCCTGAAACCGGTTGAGATATGTTTTTACATACAAATGGTTGTTTTTTTTCTGTACATTCTGGGTCAGCTGTCGTAGCTTAGTGGGCATTGCAGTAGACTTTTGTGTTCAATGTCATGGGTTCGAATGTTCAGCTCCATAATAGCATCTTTGTACGAAACTAGTAATTTGTTGTTACAGATTGTAATATTGTAAAATACACATTTGATCAAAAGAACACTCTGTAATATATTAATAAAGTCGATCACGTCTTCGATGACAACAGATTGGAAGAGTACACGAAATGGCAAAGCACGGTAAGTGTTTGAGAGTGTTTCAAAAAGTTGTATCTGTCAGACTAAAAATCGATTTAAATCCCGTGGCAATTGCTCATGAGTTTGTAAGGTGTGTTGAACATAAGTTTTGTGATTTCGAGTTAAGGACTACAAACAGTATTTTTCATAAATTTAATCAAATATAAAGGACAACAGTGTTTGAAGACTATACGTGTTTACATTCAGTGTCAACCTTATTTTATACAAAAGCCATTCGAATATTAAAATTTGACAATTTCGTGAAAGAATATGATGAAATATGTACAGACTCAGATATTAGATGGCAGCACCTAGGGTCGCGAGTCAGTCAAATTTGGATTCCGCATAGCAACAATTTTTTTTTACCACGGGCGTGATAGGGCTTTTACCCATTACTTATTCTAGGACACTATAGTTTGGGCTGAAAGCAAAACTAAACCTACCGCGTGATTTAAGTTTCGCGATCGAAACTAAATATACCCACGTTGCTTTTATTTCTGCTCTCCGCGCTAAAGTAAATGTGTATATGGCTTATAGTTTTGCTTTGAGGACTAAACGTTATCATTGCTTATTGTTCTGCGCTGTAAACAAATGTAAATATACCCATTGCTTATAGTTTCGTTGTCAAAACTAAACGTTCCGTTTGCTTTTAGTTTTGCACATGACATTAAAGAAAGATGCACCAGTAACGGGAGTTTTGCTCAAACAACGAAATGTGCCGACTGCTTTTAGTTTTGCGCTAGACACCAAAGTAAATGTCGTGCTGATTGCTTCTGGTTTTGCGTTGAAGGCAAAAAGAAATGTGCTGAATGCATTTAGTTCACGCTCGGCAGAAAGGTAAATGTAAGCCTTCCTGTTGTTCATAATTTTGCTCAAAAACTAAATATTCAATTGGTTGTACTTCTGGTCTAACAATAAGAACAAAACTAAAACTTGCTGATCGCTTTTGATTTCGAACTTGTCTAGCTTTTGTCGCACAATGAAATCGGCGAGGAAACTAAAACGGTTTGTTTAAATACAAATTGTTTTAAAATTATCGCTTTAAAACACTGGCTGGAATACACTTAAGTTGCAATCTCAATTTAGGGGGTGGTTAAATCCGTGGTCTCTCACCTCTGTCATATCCCAGGCTCGAGTTCGTATCCCGGTGATAGTACGTGCGCTAGATAGCTGTGCGATTGCTTTTCAACGCATACCGTTTGTGGTTCAGAACCATTGTTAAAGCAGTAGGTCCCATCGCTCAAATGCCTTGCTGTTGACATAACGACGTTATATAACCCAATAATAATAATTGTGTGACTGCGTGAACCGTAAACAGAGTAATTGTTAACGTTTTTCAGTGTTTTAATTTAGCTTTTCAGTTTCAATATAAAAAAATATAATGTATGTGACTTTAAAGTGCAACATCTGATAAAAAGAATGTTAATTTTTGAAACGTTATTTTAAAATAAAAATTGTTTTAATCAATTTTAATAGTTTATGATCGTATGCTATTAACAACCAGTTAACGTTTAAGAAACCAAGAAGAACTCAGTTTTATGGCATTAAATTAGGTTATTTTGTGTTGCCACCTAGAGTTTTAATTAGTCCTCCATCGAAGTATCTGGCTGGAGGAGAAGAAGGAATCTTCATGCTGGTAGCATCTCTTTAACCAACATTTGTATGTATAACCTCAGAGGCTTTGATCGTTAGCATGCTGACCAAAACCAAGTTCCCCTTTCCTTCTTTCGCGCTTGTTTCTCAATACGCTTTTCTAATTCATACCAAACGCTTAAAATTTCACAACATGCGCAAACGATCGTTTCTCATACAATATGGAGTACTCGTTTTTTATTCATGCATTAAAGGGACCTTTTATGATGTAGGCTACTTATTGCTCGTTACAAGGATACATGTGTACACATTGTAATGTATGCGACAGATGATTGAATGTCTCTTCTGTCATAAACTTTTCTATAGTATAAAAATTATTAGTTTTAAGAATACAATAGAGATGAAGAAAATGCGTATTTCAGAGACAAAAAGTAATCGTGGTACTCACTAATAAGGAGTTGTGTCGATGATTAGCGTGAAAATAACGCGATTTTGACAACTAACATTTTTTTAAATAATCTCTTGATTAAAGATTTTAAGTTGTGAACATGATCATGTTATAGAAATTTCGGAATTATTAATCAACTCAGGATTAGTGAATGAAGTGGAGTGTTATTATTGTAGGATGTGAATATCTTCAGCATGAGAAATGCTAACTTTCTTCTGTTTAGATTTGCCGATTCATTTAATGTGATATTATTAAATGCAACGCTGTGTTGGCTTTACAATATAATTGCTAGAAAATATTTATCTTTAAGAGTGAACTAAACTTGTTCACTGCACAAAGCCACGCCTCCTCACTGTTAAGAAATTTAAAGGACCAAAAGATGACTCCAGTAAATTCCAGTGTGTTTGAAAACTAATTTACGTGGATCCTGAAACCATTAGCCTTATTGTGTAGGTAAAGTAAAGGCTTCATGGTCTTACGTGTTTCTTATTGTACTAGGTAGAATCAAATGAAAACCGCAAAAGTGCCATTAAAAGTCTTGTTTTCTTTGTAGGCGTTTGGAAATTTGCAGACACAGTCGTTGACGTCTTTCCGAGCTGGTAGTACGAAGCACTGCCGGTAGGTGGAGTTGGAGGTGAGTAACAGCTGATTCAAGATGGCGGCACCATTACCCAGTTGCACCAAGCAGGAACAGCGTGGAGTTATTCGATTTTTATGGAGTGAAGGTGTGAAACCGGTTGATATTCATCGGAGAATGCAGACGAAGTATGCGGACGCCTGTCTGTCACAGTGGCAAGTCTACGATTGG
>KZ870148.1:34488-66658 GCA_003456935.1 Machilis hrabei | reverse complement strand
CTGGGTGTTCGAGAGTGTTGATGTCGTAGAGTTGAAAACAGTGACATATAATCCACTATACGGTTCGTCATTCATTCCTACTCCTCCCAAACTTGTCAATACGAAAGGTATCATGAACATTAAAAATACTGACGATAAATGTTTTCTTTGGTGTGTTTTGCCTGCATTGCGTCCAGTTCATTGTTCAAAAAATGCAAATCAAGTTAGTAATTATATAAAGTTTGAAGATGAGCTGGGCATGTCTGGTATCACATTCCCTATCAAATTTTCACAAATTTCAAAATTTGAGAGGCAAAATGACATTTCTATTAATGTTTTTGGATTCAATCATGACGAGCAACGGATTTTCACACTACGTCATACCGAAGAAGTACAATCTAAACATATTGATCTGCTACTCATTAGCAACGATGCAAAGCAACACTATCTGCTCATCAGATATGTGAATAGGATGATGCCTCATTTGACCAAGCATAATGGTATATCCTTTTTCTGTAAACGATACTGGCTCCTATTTAGTAAGGAAAATATTCTGGAGAAGCACAGAGAATTGTGTAAATGCCACAAAGTTCAACGAGCTTCATGCCTGAAGAGAATAACAACTGGCTTTTCTACAAAGATCATCATATGCAATTAAAAATCCCATATACAATCTATGCAGATTTTGAATGGATTCTCGCACCAGTTCACGGATGTCAGCCTGGTGATTCTAAGTCATATACACAACAACTAGCTAAACATATCACCTGTGGATTCTGCTATATTGTCGTTGGTGAAAATGGGCTAATGATCAAATAACCTGTTATTTACCGTGGAACTGACGTCGTCGAGACATTTCTCCAAAAATTGTTCGAAGAGGAAAAAATGATCAATGAATTGAAGAATGATGTTATGTCTATGAGGCTGACATCATTTGAGGAGCAGTTATTTGAACAAGCTACTCACTATCATATCTGTGATGGACTTCTTGGAAACGATAAAGTGCGGGATCACTGCCATATTATAGGTTAATTCTGGGGAGCAGCTACAATACTTGCAATTTGAAATGTAGATTCGCCAAATATATCCCACTTATTCTCCACAATCTCCGGGGATGTGACTCCCATTTGATCATGTCTGAGTTAGGTAAATTTAAAAACATGAAACTTTTGGTGTTGCCTTATAACAAGGAAAAGTACATTTCATTCTCTATTGGTAGCCTAAGATTTTTAGATTCTCTGCAATTCTTAAATACATCACTGGATCGGTTGGTAGCAAACCTTGCCATTGAAGGGAAGGCTAGATTTCGAAATCTCCAACGGACATTCTCGAATAGCGACCAGAATGAGAAAAGGTGTTTTTCCTTATAAATATTTAACAGGACCGGACAAATTTAACGATACAAAACTCCCACGAATTCAAAATTTTCATAATGATCTCACGATTGAACCCTGTTCTGAATCTAACTATGCGCATGCGCAACGTGTATGGAAAGCTTTCAATATGAAAACAATGGGAGAATATAATGACCTCTATATTCGAACAGATGTCATATTGCTAGCCGATGTCTTTGAGAACTTTAGAACTGTTTGTTGAACTTCTACAGTATCGATCCGTTGCACTTTTACACATTACCTGGCCTTGCATGGAAGGCTTGCTTGAAGATGACAAATGTGAGGCTTGAACTGTTGACGGATGTTGACAAATATCTATTCTTTGAGAATGGAGTACGGGGTGGCATCTCTATGATTAGCAATGGATTTGCAAAGGCTAACGTTAATGGAGTATCTGATTTCGACTCAAGCAAACCCACAAAGCATATCCTATAATGCCAATAATCTTTACGGTTGGGCTATGAGTCAATATTTACCAGTATCCAATTTTGAGTGGGTGACGACTGCAGAACTGGAGACCCTAGACGTGACCTCCATTACTGATGACGCAAATACTGGATATGTGTTCGAGGTGGATCTGGTTTATCCGACGGAACTCCATGATGCACATAGCGATTATCCACTTGCAGCAGAGCATTTGACGATTAATAAGACAATGTTATCCCCATATTCTACGAGTATGATGGATAAAATAGTAGTGAAGAATCTTCCAACATGTCGAAAATTAGTTCCAAATCTGAATAACAAATATAAGAACAACATTCACTACCGAAACCTCAAGCAATGTTTAAATTTAGGTATGAAGCTCATGAAAATTCATCGGGGAATCAAATTTCAACAAACTCCTTGGCTAGAACAATATATTCGCTTCAACACGGAGAAACGAAAATTGGTTGATAATGCGTGTGAGAAAGATCTCTTCAAACTATTAAATAATACGATTTTTTGAAAGACGTTAGAAGATGTTCGCAATCAAACTACTGTGGAGTTAGTTTATAACGATAAGCAACTTATTAAACTGACAGCTTCAGCAGCTTTTCGGTATTCGATAATGATCTCGTTGCAGTGCAACTACACAATCGTAAACTCAAGTTAGATCTACCTGTATATGCAGGATTCTGCATTCTAGAGGTGATGAAGACGCTCATATATGATTTTCATTATTCGTACATGAAAAAAATGTATGTAGAATTTGCTAAGCTCTTATTCACTGACACTGACTCTCTATGCTACGAAGTGACAACACAAGACATTTATGCCGACATGGGGGAACACCGTGATCTCTCTATCCATCATTCCACCCACATCAATACCATATATATAAAAAAAGTTCTTGGAAAAATGAAAGATGAAACAAAAGGAGTTCCCATATTGGAATTCGTTGGACTAAGTCCCAAGATGTACTCTTTCATAGCTGAAGATGGCATTATGAAGCGAGCCGCGAAGGGGATCAAGAAGAGCGTTGTCAAGAATGTCCTCCGACATGAAAGTTATANANCTTGTCTCTTCAACACTAAAACTTACATGACAAAGATGATACAATTCCAGAATAAGCTTCATCATATCCACACCGTTGAGATGAACAAGTTAGCTTTGAGTCCGCTGGACGATAAGCGGTACATCCTCAATGATGGCATTCATGCCTTGGCTCATGGCCACTACAAGATCAACTTGGGAATACTAAACACCCATATTGAACAGCAAAAGTTACAAGAATAAGAATATTAAACTTTATCGTCAGATAGATATAACTAGAGTTTTCGACAACATATGTATATAAAATAATCATTTTTCATAACATATCAGTTTATTATTAACATTGACACCTGATTAATCTTTGTCTAAATCTATCATCTACCGCGTTCATAACTAATTTAACTAGATTTGGAAATTAATATTTATTACATTCTACGGTAACATGCCCCTCTATGGTGATGGGATTACTCATGTAAAGTTATAGTTTAATTGTTGATAATAATGGTTAATTTAGTAAAGGTAAAATGTTATTTGATAATGGGTATACAATTAATTGGAGTAGGGAGGTTTTGTTTCATAATCATGCAAATATTTTCATGAACCCCTCTGTATATGTACTACACACTATAAACAATGAGAAAAGGAACATTCTATATAAAAGAGCTACAGAAAGGTATGCTGGAACCTGAGAAGATATACTAGATCGACAAAATTACCTTATCACGTTATGGTGAAATATAGAAGGAAATACTTAACTGGAATGGATATCCCAAAAACATTCAACTCATGGCTTCTTCCTACAAATGTGCAGTGGTCTTAAATATGGTGAGTTATTATTCCAATTGATTTATTTTAAGCTTTTCATATCTATGCAATATTATATGATTTTCATATTCTTTACAGATGCCTCATAAACTGCAAAATGACGCTACATGCACATTAAACGCCAATTTCTTTTAAGCTATATTCATCATCGTGTTGGAACACACCCTTTACATTTGGATATCTTTCAACCTGGAATCACCGCTATAAATAAATAACATCTACATCTTTGGTAATTTATCGATAATATTATTTTTTTTTCTCTTTACATGTCTATATCATAGAACTAAAAAAGGAAATCCTTACTCTACACATGCCTCAAAAATTACAAAGTTAAAATATATGGGTACTCAACAGCATAAGTTTATTCATATACTGCACAATATAAACCTTGAGACCATGAATATTCTACGAAGAAAGAGCTGCAGAAAATTGTGCTGGAACCTAATAATATATGCATGATCGAAATGCATTACCATATCATATTATGGTGGAATGTATAATGAACTACTCATCAACTGGAATGGATATCCCCAAAACGTTCAAATCATGGCTTCCTCCTACAAATGTGCAGTGATCTTAAATATGGTGAATTATTATTGCAAATAATCTATTCTATGTTTTTTATATTTATGCAAATTATATGATTTTCATATTCTTTACAGATACCTCATAAACTACAAAATGCCGCTACATGCACTTTAAACAAAATTATAAGGATAATGCGACGCCAATTACTCTGAAGCTATATTCATCATCGTGTTGGGACACACCCTTTACATTTGAATATCTTTCAACCTGGAGTCGCCGCTACCAAATATATAGCATCTACATTTTGGTAATTTATCGATAATATTTTTTTCTCTCTCTTTACATGTCTATATCATAAAACTAAAAAACAACATCCATTCTTTACAGATGCCACAACAATTGTAAAGTTAAAACATATGGGTATTCAACAGCATAACTGCCTTGGATGATTGAAGTGTACCATATCAATTTCTCAGAAGTTGTATTCATCGTCTCATTGGACCATCCATTCACATCTATCCTAAAGGACATTAAAAATCTCAAAGTACAGGAGGATCTGAAAATCAACATGAAGATATTATATTTTGCTTTGTTTACAACATGCCTAGTGAAATATGTTCAATTTACTCTTTGCAATGGAAATATGTTACCAACTACCCAACTGGCTAAGACATACCAAATAAATTCCATTATCAAATAACGCTTTTTTTATTTTATTTCCAGACAATAAAATACCTCCTTAATTTTAAATGATATATAAAAATGATGACGGGTATAATAAGTCTATTGGACAATCCTCCGTCAATAAACGAAAAGGATAACGCATTGATATGGCTACCTCCTGGGTAATGTGGAAAAGTCATAGCACCATTGGTATCGCTTAAATGATATTTGTATAGAGAGATTGAATTTTCTATGACCGCTGTATCATTATTGACTTATCAGATAAGTAACGTGACAGTTATCTTGTTTAACGAAAAGTTGAATATATATTTATTGATAACTAAGTCTATGCTTAACAAAACATCACAATCACACGTTGATGTCGATTTAAAATTACGCCTTTTCTCACATCATAACAGTCATCTTCACAAACTACAAAGACAATATTTCGAACAGCTAAGCCACAGGCAACAAGTCATGTGTTTAAAACTTCATTGAATCCAACAACTCTACAAAAAAAAATCTGATACCACTTTGAAAGATGTAACGTTGACATTAACTGCGATTGCGCAGACATCAGGTTTTGTTTCGAACATGTCTATCATTACTGAAAATGTAAGCACATTTTCAGATACTAGAAGTAGTGCAGCATTTTTAAAGGCAGAAATCACAAGCACAGACTCTTCAACAACATCTGAAATTTCAGTAGATACTGATGATCCCGAATGATCAACACAATTAACTACAAATGATGGAACACCCGACATATCAACTCACTTTTCTAAACTAACTACTGGTTTTACTAATTTTAGAGGCAGTTCAACCCTTGCAAGTGAGGACTTTACTACAACAGATGGAAGATCAACAGCAATAAGTCCATCTGGAACCAGTCGCCATACAACATTCAAATATTATACACCAACTTCATTATATTCAACAACAGAACAGTTTACGTCATTTCTATCCTCCACAGCAACAACAAGGCAAAACACAAACAACAAAAAAGACACCTAATGTATTTACTGCAATACCCCATTCGTCTACTAAATCGGACAGTTCTACAGTAGAATACCGTACAAGTACTATACTGGAAGGAACTACAACGATGTTATTAGTTACAGAAGGTGTTAAAGAGTCGTCAAGCAATTACTACCCAAGTAGTAAGTCTACATCTTTTGTGAAACCTACGACAAATGATAAAGTAGCAAGTACTATACCATCCAAAATAACCACTCTTGCTTTTACTGATACTAAAACAACTAGAGAAAATAGTTTGATATCAATGACAAGAATGACAGAGCCTTCTACAACAAAACGTACAACAAATAAAGAAACAACAAGCAACATGCCAACAACAGTAGCCAATGTTACTTCCTCTAAAATAAGTTCAACTACACGAACTATTTTGACATCAACGAAAAGAATGACAGAACCTTTTACAATGAAGCCTATGACAGACAAAGACATAATAAGTAAATTACCAACAACAGTAACCAGTGCTCCTTCTAATATCACTAGTACAACACAACAACTAACCCATACCTCTTCTTCCGGCACTAGGTTTTCCTCAAAAGATCCAAGTGTAACGAAGACTACCGTTGTTTCGACAACCTCAGAAGTGCCACTGTTCACCGATTTGCCTTCAAGTCAATCAACTACAAAACCCACAACAGAAGCTACTTTTCCTACGATAACACTGCTTCCTACTGTTTCAGGTGGACAAACTGATTCTACCCATTCTCCTACCACGGAAGGAAGTATTACAACGAATGATGTACAGTCTACGAAAACCTCACCACTATCCGAAATACCTAGTTCTACCACGCATCGTGAAAGTACAATATCTCCTACAATNACGTCACTAATAACAACAGATGTTTCCACTACCACAGATAGCTTTTCAAGCACTAGAANTAGCTTCAACTCCACAAGCAACACAACACCCAAATTTTCTACAAGCTTAACTACAGAGTTAACGTGAGAACCTTCAAGCGTGTTTATTGCATTCAGTACATTTCCAACAACATCCGAAACTACTTCCTATATTGACAGGCTATTGACAGACACACAAGGCACCACAAATCCTACAAGTGAGAAAAAGACGTCAACACAGTTTCCTATAACAAATTATCTTGCTCCTATTACAGGTGGTTCGACAACTTCAACCATGCCCATTACTGTACTTACAACAACCACGGTAAGAATTCCAACGACTGTGCTTCCAACAATTACCACCTCAAAATCTACAACAACAGGTAAACAAATAACAACAACTGAATTTCCTTTGTCCTCTGAAAATTTACCAATATCTACACAAGAAAGTACGACACACATAGCAACAACTACTTATGTTCCTACTATTACAGACAATCAAGAAACTACTGAACAGACCACAACAGAAATAACATCACCAATGACATCATCGACAACAACGTCTCTACTGACTACGCTTACAGACACTCCTGAAAGTTCAAGTCAGTCGGTAACATTTCAGACTTCAACCACTACCGAAGTTTCAACGACAACGACTACGCCAGCAACTACAACAGAAACAACAACTGAGGAGCCTACAACAGTGACAACAACAATGCCAGAACTCACAACATCAAAAGCTGTTACAACTACAGAAACTACTACTATCACTACTGACACTACACACAAAACTGAAGCCGTAACCACCACACCACAAACAACAACACGTATAGCGATTTCTACATCTCCATTGCCATCAACTCCTGCTGCAACAACAACGACAACAACTACTACAAAAGAAAGTAATACGTCTACGTTTCAGGAAGACTCAACATCAGGTGAGATTTTGAAAACTTGTGTTGTTAATTATTAAATGTTACGTTTTATTTATGAATCTATCATTAAACTCAACTAAAATCTTAATTAAGTCATCAGAGTGGACATAATTATTTGAAAGCATCTTATGCATATTTAGAATAATATAAAAGAATATAAATATATTATAGCTACACTTACGACGTTGTTCTATCGCATTAGAAGCTGCTAATATATACATTTCTTTTTACGGACTGATTTTGTTTAACTAATATATTTTCTCAAAGTCCTACATTTTTGTACAGTTTGTTTTTCCTCAAATCTTTGACGAAGGCGAAGTTCAACATATATGAGGAGGAATACGTGTTGAATTATAACTTTGTTTATGTACAGAAAAAAATAATAACATACACACGTATTCTTCAGAATCTCCTCAGAACAAAATTATAAATCTTCGCCATCGTTCTACTTAAGCCTGAAACCCAATATATAAAAGTTCCACATTCGTACTTTGCGATGTTTGGTCGTTTTATGCATCAGCTTGTTTGGGATATAACGAGTTTCACTTATCACCACAACAAAACCGGTTGTACTACACACTCAGCAGAGATATCCTGTGTGATCTCATAGGATCTCGAATTTGCTCTCAGGCGAAAATCTACAGAGTCACTAAATTGAAATTTTGTTTTCAGACAATTATTTAAGTGATAGATGTTTAAATTTTTACTGGAAGAAGTATAGCACATATGGTTAAGTTTGCTGGAACACAGTTCTCATGATGCTACCAGAAAAATATAGAAAAAGTGGGTTGTGACATCAGCAGACGGTTGTGATCGAAGGGTCTAATGCAGGAATGTGCAAACTGTGGCCCACGGGCCGCATGCGGCCCAAGTAGCTCTCCGTTGAGGCCCAATTTNTTTTAAATTAACTATTGAGAAAATATTTTAAACTTCACTACTGGTACATATTAAAGTAAAATGAAAATATTTGTAAATTATAATGGATAATTTAAACAAAATGTATGAATATTGTTTTTCACGAACAAAAAATAATACAATTTATTTCTGCAATTTGCATTCTTTCTTAATTCTTCTCTCACAGGAACCCTTCGTGTAGTTATTACTTTGGCTACCTGAGAGTGTGACGAATGTCCCGTTATTCCCGCATTCCGATGTCTTGATGACGTCAAAACTCCAAGGCCCAAGGGTTTACTAAAAATATAATCATCTGAAATTGAGAAATATTCTGTATTCGTGTATTACATTCTTACAAATGTTTTTACTACAAAAAGGGGTTCTTTTTAAGAGTCGCCAAATATTCAGCGGTCGAATTGGGTTTATACCATCCCCTAGTTCGAAGAATCAATGAAAGCATCCCCTTTCCCAAGGTCTTACAAAAAAAAAAATAATTCGTCTAAAAGGGCAAAAAAGACACTGTCTGCAAAGAAATTACATTGTAAATGCAAACAATTTTGCGCCTGCGGTGCGAAGCGCGCCTTTTAAGCTTATGCTCCAGTCATGCGGCCCAATTGAAGAACATTATACATATTATATAATTATTGTGGCCCACCACGAAAAAAGGTTGCACACCCCTGGTCTAATGGTAAGCGGGAGCGAGCACGGAGCGAGCAGGGAGCCAGCGGGCGTTATATCGGCAATTTATCCCCTACTAATGACGCCTACCAAAATGACAGACTTTGATATTTGAATTTACCACGGATTTATATTGAACATAAACTTTGGCTTTTATGTAGGTTTCGATCGTGTTGGGTTACACGTCTACAAATTCATTATTTGCAAAAAAATAAAAGGCCGTTTTATTCGGATGAGTCCACATTGCAGAAACCGAGTTTTTTTTCTACTGACAATGAGAAAATGGGCAGTATTGAGTGCCCAATTAATTAAATTGACCCTTGAGAAATAATACAAAAATTTAAAGTTGTATAAACAGCCATACATGTATCAACTTATTTACAAAAGGTTTTACTACAGGAAACAATTCTTCATTAATGGGTGCTACACTTATTTTAATTACAATGTTTGCACCAGAGAATAATATTGTAATATTTATTGTTTTGCCTATGAAAAAACAGTTTCAACTGTTTTCTTAAGAAAGTATCGATAAGTGTAACTTTCAAATTCAAATTTNCATATAATTGTGCTACACTTGACTAGAAAAACATTATATTTGCTTTCCAAAATGAGTCACATAAAATAAATGAGGTTACGTTTAGTATTTTTATTACATGATGATGATGCTATGGTGTTTTACGTCCCATCGACACACAATTGGTCATTAGGGACCATGAAACAATGTTTATTGTGATTAATGAAGGTGAACTTAATTCTAAGATCAACACACAAATATAAGTCACCACAAACATCCAAGCCTTATGCGGGATTCAAACCCGCAACCTCTCGTTCCAGGCCGCGCTGTGCTAACCACTATCCCAAGTAGGAAGTTTTTTTTTACATATTATGGCTCATAGTGGGCAACTTATACGNATTAAAACTTGTTTATGCTAAACACAAATTCTGTTCATGCGGTGAATAAGTTCACTTTGTTTTATGTGTAAATATATTCAAAAGCGATTGGCGAAGCATTACTGGAAGTGTTATTGTATATATGTGTAATATAGTAATAAGATGCTGATGTTATGTAGTGTTAAAGTGATATCGACACCTGATGGGTCATTTAAGCACGATGAACAATGTTTATTGTGATTAATGAAGATGAATGGATATCATAAACATCCATGCCTTACACGAGATTCGAACCCAAAACCTCTCGGGTTAAAGCGCGTTTTGCTAACCACTAGACCAAGTAGTTCGGCTAGTAACAAGAAGATTTATTTATATTACCTGATGTAAACTTTATTAACTCTAATAAAAAGTGGTAAGCGTACTTACCAGTAAACACTTTGAAAAGTGGAATGAAGTAACGTTTAATGATAAGTAGGCCTATACTCACCACCACTTTCTGTGATGTTGGTATATGACGTAACTAAAAATACGCTTTTTTCATATTTAGTAGAGTAATGGTTTATATTATTTTTAATATTAGTCCAAGAGTTTTGCCCTACATTGGGTTAACAATGTGTTTAGCGTGCATAGTTTGATGCAGATGTGGCAATGTTGTTGTTTCAAGACCCATCAACACCTACTAGGTAATGGTAGCCGATACAAGAAAGGCCTTCCAGCTTCTTGTTTTGTGAATGATCTACGGTGCGTATCGGAAACGATCATGATGTGTCGTGTTTTACGTCTTATCAAAACCTGATGGGTCATTTAAGGACAATGAACAATGTTTATTGTGATTAATGAAGATGAATTAACAATTGCAAACATCCAAGTCATATGTGACAGTGATAATGCCTACCAAAACGTTATGTTTATAAATTTTACTTTGTAATTGCTTCAAACAAGAGACAAACGCAACTTACTAAGAAAAGCAAATAGTTTGCCAGTTTTTAAAAATAAGTGCAGAAAGCACGTTTTATCATTGAGCTAAATTCACTGTTCCGTTCATATATTTACCTATTTTCCTATTGTCTTTTTTTTCTCTCTGTCTCTCTTTCTCAGTGCGTCAGTAGTATTTGACCAATGATCAAATGTAAATAATATTTATATCTCGTTGTTCTGAAACGTTGCGATCATTATTTTTATGAAAGTTGTAAACCAAATGTATATGTACATATATATGTTTTTAAAATATATGGAAAGTANGTATATGTGACTAAAAATACCTCACCGATAAATTAATCTCATTTTCCCAACAATCTAAATTAAACTTTATTTCAGTAGAGGATAAGAGGAAGACACCTANACTATAAGTACCACCCNTAACATGTACGTTATTATTTCAAGTGTGCTAGGATTTAACTTTTACGTAATAATTATTTAATTGTCTTCGCAATTATGTATTTATAAATTGTAAAACAAAATCAAATAAAACAAATATGTATTTTTTTTTTGTTCACGCACACGGCAAATTCACCAATATAAGGTAAGTTAAAACAAGGTCACGTTTTATTTGTTTCTGAATCATCATGCCTCTAAGGAATGAATGGTGAATATGCCGTGTGCGTGAACAAAAAAAATACATATTTGTTTTATTTATACACTGTTGGTATTTTTTTTAAATATAGTTATATGATCTTCAGCATAAGAAAGCTTTTTTGACAAGCATTTTCAAACAAACCCGATTATAATCGCCCAATAAATGACGAAGATTTGGGAAATAGAATTGTATCACGAGCTAACAATAGGAGTAAAACACTTTTATTAATATGGTGAAGAACACTGGTAACAATAGCAGCTTCGTTGTATGCCAGGGAATCAGGGATAATACTTTTAGGGTGTATTGATAAACACAAGACACGCTGTGCTGAGTGTTGTAAGGTGATGGATTCATATAAAATTATATATTAATTTACGAACTTGGGGAATCACAATTTATTGTCTTGTATTATCGTCTGAGCTGGTACTCGCTTACCAGTTGCTGAATTGCCAGCGGAAATCACGCATTGTTAGGTTGTAACATTAGCAACTCAGTAACTTGGGGAATTTAGTCAAATAAGCAGATACGGAGACCTCGTGGTTGACCGAACTTTGCGGGGTTTATGACACAATGAGGCGTGGTTTTTTCTATATAAAATGGGACGATAAGCAAATAGTGTCTCTCTAAGCTTGAATCCTGAACGGTCCGGATCGTCTTATGACGAGCGGAGTTGTAAATATAATATGCTGTAGAATCTTCACCAGGCCTCGGATGTATACTGGTATCGTATGTGTTTGACAAAGTATATCTTTACTTATCTATTCATTTATTTATTTGGAGCTTGCTAAGCTCAGGTTTTAATTGNGGTCTGATTCCGTATTCTAGCTATTGACACTTTTGCTTAATGTGACTTGCATTCTGTTTCAATCTATTAANTGTGACTTTCCTGGTATTCTATAGTTGATCTAAANATCCCTATGAATACANGATATTAATTCAAAATATTGGTTGTGTTTATAGNTTGTCAATCAAAGTGCTNTCCANTCGATTGTGTAAAAGAGCGTGGATTATGTTGAAAGCATTTAATAACACATTCTCGTTTATTGTTAGTCCATCGTTATGATTTATACTACCTTTCCCATTTATGTGTAGCGTGATTACTGCTGAGTACAGCTTAGTATCACATGTCCGTTGAACCAGAACCTTGACATTATAAAGTGCGTTGTGTGTGCTTGCAAAAGAAGAATACGAGTTCTAACTTATGACAAATGAGTAAAACTGTAGCTATTAAGCTTTGAACTAAAGGTAACCATTGGGTGCTATTTGTGATAACTTTATATTACGCGCGGAGTGGTTCCAGTAACTTAATATAACCAATGTGTTGGCATAAGTAATTACCTGTTTACTCCGGCTCATATTCTATGTGTATTTGTTCATTAAAGTTTCATATTTTGAACTCTAGTAAGTTTGTAGCAAGCCACACTTAGTTGTACGTAAAGGCCGCATTTATCAGCGTACAAGAATAAGAACCCAATCATTATTAACTAAACTTTATGTAGAGTCCTATATGTTGACCCCGAGATTAGGAGGTCTTGTACAGTGCTTTAAGAGCCATACTTAACCAATAAGTAGGTTTCTCCCTTTCATTAATAAAATAACCAGTTTAAAGTAAATACACAAACATATAGCACCCTACATTTGGCGCCCAACTAATCTTGCTGTAAATGCGCTACAGTTGTTTTCTATTATGCAAACGTCGTTAGTTAAAGTAAAATAAACGGACAGACCTCAATACGCAATGATTCAGGAAGATTTTGTCATTTTTTGAGTATAAGTGTCTCATATTTTCTTTTCAATAATTGCAGCTTTCAGGATTTTTGTTATAAATTTTGTTTAATTTGGGACAAGATTTTGGACGCATTTTACGTAACTGAACATCGTTACGTGTCTGATCGTCGGCTTCTGGACTACCAACAAGGACTACAAACATCGCAAACGGAGTTCTTCTATCAAACATTTACTGGTAAGCATTAGTGTTTTTTATCCAATTTTCTATTTTTTTGTGACACAAACACACACAAACAGTTAGGAAATCATGGTATCTGAATCTTCATTCAACCAGATAACGGCCATGAGTGCCCTCATTCCTATTTTCAATGGTAAGAACGACGATTTTTAAGTAGAAAACTTCTTAAAAACGGTCGAACAAATTTGTAAAACGACTCCAATAACGGAAATACAGAAATTAGTAATCGTAAAATCGCGACTCCGTAGGGAAGCGTTGAAATTTGTGAATAATCACTTCGAATTGTCCGATACTGAGTGTTTTAAAACCTTTAAAAAAGAACTTACTGAACGATTTAAAGAAGGTGATACTTCAGATAAATTTATTTCTAAATTAATGCAAGAAAAACAAAAACCGAACGAAAAAGTATCTGAATTTGCAAACCGAATCAAAAAGCTCGCATATACAGCTATTCCCGGTACCAGTGACGAATCGAAACGTAACAGAGACCAAATTTCGAAAGAAGTTTTTGTTCAAAATTTGACACCATAAATCTGTAGATTTGTTTTATCAAAAAATTGTCAGTCTTTTGAAGACGCGATAACCGCCGAGAAAATTGAAGAAACTGCTGTTTCTTGTACTCAAGCAAAGAAGCAATCATCCAATCATGTCGCAACAGTCCAACTGAAACAACCGAAAACTAGGAACAGCACAGAACAGCCGTCAGTTATAGAAGAATTGATTGCATCTGTTAAAGAACTCAAAGTTCAGATGAAGGATACTGCCAGCAAATCGAACTACAGGAACGACTCGCGACCTAATCCGCAACAAAACAGACAATTGAACTACTACCGAAACAATTACCAAGATCGATATACCTACCAACAAGGGATTGGTGGATCCAGGAAAAATGAAAATTTTAGAAATCGAACAGACAGTAGATATCGACCAAACGATCAAAAATTTAGGCAGAGATAATATTCACGTGGCCCACGGCAACAACAGCCAGTAACTACAGAGATAAAAAACGATATGATGACGACAGCAGCTACAGGAACACAAACCGATTCGAAAACAGAAATTTTAACCAGGCTCGAACCTACGGTCGTCAGGATGACCAGAGAGATGAAGTACAATGCAGTAATTGTGTGGGACTAAGACACTTTCAAAGGTGCTGCCCTTCACAAAAAAGGGACAGACGGGATGTGTCTAGCTCTAGAAACAACTCGGGAGATAAACCTAGTTTAAATAGACAAGATTTACCTACGAGGAGCCTGCAGAGAAAGAGAATACTGTTAAACTAGCAAATACATGGTTCCATATATCTTCAGAAAATAGTCTCATGAAGTCTGGACAGTGTCCGGCAATTAATTTTTTTTAATTCTGTCAAGACGACGTGTTTAATAGATACAGGAGCATCAATCTCACTTTTAGATAAAGAATATTTTGACATCTTTATAAAGACTAAAAAACTGAAGAAATTTACTGACAACCGAACATTCAGGTGGGTTACCGGTCAGTCACTTGATACTTTTGGATCATATGTGCTCAGAATCGAACTCGGAAACACACAATTCCGACATGAGTTCATAATAACAAAGTTTTCTCAAATGCCTCACTATAAAGCAATCCTCGGTGTTGACTTTCTCAGAGGAAATAACGTGGTCTACGATTGTGCTAAAACACATTGAGACTGGGCAGATGCAAAGAACTACCATGTACATTGAACGATGTAACTTCAAAACTCGCAGTTCACATCATAGGGAAGAAAGAAGAGTACCCCAAGAACAAGAAAGCCATAAATAAGGCCAGCAAACATACTGAAGACTCTAAGGAAACTTCAACTGTGACACAGACAGAAAAAGCAGCTTCTATTAGTCATAATGCCCAAAATATGGAGGTGAATGACATAATTGAGAAACTGCACGGAAGCCAGTAATAGTACAACAGTAAATTACAAGCCAAGGAAAGGCAAGAAAAAAGTGAAGTTTCAAGAGTGTGTTACAGAAATAGGTTCTGGACCATCCCTGACATGAAAAATCAGAAAGAAAAAACAGATAATAGTGTACTACTACAAGATGACATATCTGACCACGAATCTTGTAGGCCAGTATATGAAGCCTTGATCGACTTTAGTAGTACGAGTACATCCCAAGAAAAAGTTGAAAATGAAGAAGAAACGGTTGAAGAAAATGACAATATGACTAAAATTTCTACAAAGATATCTTACACTATACCGGCCCATAGTGAAATGATTTTACCAATTAAAACGGGTAAAAAGTTCTCAGATGGCGAAAATATATTTTTGAACCTACATTGGGAGATACTACAGTCTACGCTGCATACTCATTAGCAAAAAGAGTAAACGGAGAAATTCCCATAAAACTTCTAAATATACGGGATATAGACATAACGATCCCACATGATGAAATACTTGGTCAAATTTACTCAGTATCCAAGTACGACATTATCGAAGAAAATGTAAACGAAGCACGTTCTCAAAAAGAACAAGACACTCGCAAGTTCGCAAAACACAGCAAAATGAGGACGCCCACAGCTGACAATGTGATGATTAATCATGTCAATGAAGGCGACATTGTCACGTTACAGGACTTTAACCTTTCACACCTAACAATGGAGAAAAGGAAAGAAGTAGAAGATATTCTGTCACAATATGTAGATATATTCGCAAAGAACGACTCACAGTTAAGTTTTTCAAACTTGATGACATATAAGTCTCATAAAATTCCAGGGGTGGTTCCTAGAAAAGCCCATAACTACCGTATACCAATTTAACTAGAGGGCGAACTACAAACTCTGATCGAAAGAATGCTAAAACCAGGGATAATTGAACCCATAAATTACTCTGACCATATAAGTCCTATACTGTTCGTCAAAAAGAAGGACGGTTCGTATCGCTAAACACTTGATTTGCGAAGTCAAAACGCCATTTTTAAAACCAACTCATACCAAATATAAAATATTCAGGATACACTCCAACATATGAGCCATCACTCTGTGTTCTCGTCATTCGATCTAACGACCAGTTTCCATCAAATTGAGCTTGACAAGGAGTCTAGACCGATAACAGCTTTCATGGCAAATAGAAGAATGTATATGTTCACCAGGCTACCCCAGGGGGCAAAGCCTAGTGTTTCAGCATTTCAGAGATTGACTGACCTAGTTTAAGCAGGTACCCACATTACACAAAATCTACAATGCTATCTCGATGATATCCTTTTAATCACGTCTAATTGGGGGCAACATATGGACGCAATGAAATGTTTATTTGATCGACTACGTCCTAAAAAATGTTCTATAGGATGTAAGGACTCACCTATTTATCACATGTCGTTTCTAAAGACGGCATCAGGCCAAATCCTGCTTACATGGAAAAAGTAGAAAAATTACACACTCCACGCAACGTAAAAGAAATAAAATAATTTGTCGGTGCATGTAATTATTTTAGGAGGTTCATAAAGGACTTTGCAAGATTGGCAAAACCCCTAACTGACCTCACTAGTACAAAAAATAAATTTCAATGGACTAAAACACATCAAGACAGTTTTGAGGGACTAAAACGTTGTTTAACAACTGCCCCAGTGTTGAAACTACCAAATTTTGACAACAATTTATTACTATTCACCGACGCAAGTCAATGTGCCATTGGAGCATGTGTAACAAATAGGTTTGCCCGTAACTAAAACCTACGTTGATAAGTACCGTGAATAGATGAGATAGCTATAAGAACATTGTAAATGTCTTAGTTATAAGTACCATTGTATCTAGTAAATAAGTATACATTAGGTGGAAAAAGTTGCAGTGGAGCCAACAGGCTAGCAAGTGTAAACACAGTGCAAATATGCAGTGAACACCCTGGAAAACGACTACGAGGAACAGTGAAAGCAAATAGTGTGTCAATTGTCCAAGACTTTGATTAACGTTCTCGCCACGAAAAAAAGGACGCTAGCGCCTAGCAACAGAAGTTTGAGAAAAATGATGATAAAACGACAACTTTATAAACTGCCATTAGCGAAATCTTGCATAAATGCAGAGATAATGAAATGATTCGAAGATTCTAATTCAGCCAAGGTAAGCACGTGAATGCAGCCAACGGTAAGTGCAAATTGGAAATACTATACTTAGTAATTGAACAATACAGTCGTGCTATTAATGACCGGACTCCTATGCAAAAGGGAATATCCAGGCAATATGATTTACGTATAGATTTGAGAAAATAGAGCAGATTCCCATTGTGATAATAAGCTGCACGTAACTGACATATTATACCGTAAATAGCCATCGGCAGAGTTCGCAGCAAATACTAAATAGTATCGGGTTAGTTAATTGGTGCTTTGAGTCCATAAAAGATATTAATTCAGTTGACAAAGTCGATAACGTCGTTTGAATCACAAACGACGTCGTCTTGAGGAAAGTAGCTGAACGCGTGGAAATAGATTAACGGGAAAAGAAACAGAACAGTAAGGACTTGACACATAAATGCTGGATCAAGCAGATACCAGCTCTAGGACTATAGAAACAGAATATTAAAAGGCCTATTAAGTATTATTGTAGTAATAACCATATTTTCGGAGCGCCACGCATGAACGTAGAGTAGGTTAGTTTTGGTTTTGTTAATCTTGTTTGGGTACGATTGGTTAATGGAGTTTTCGATATTAAATAAGGGTTCAGCTGATTATGTGGACACAAATTAACCCATCGAACCACCCTGGGTGCACCACAAATGTTATTACCTTGTAACACATAAGGGCTATTTTGTTTTATGCCCGCAACGTAAAGTGGCAGCACTAAAAGTCAAACTGCGTACTGCGAAACGGCATGTAGTGATGACACAAGACTAATTTTGCAAATTAACAATGATGTTAATCACTGAGTAGCAAATTGGTGATATACATAAATACCGAGCAACGGTGCATAGATTGTTATGAACGAACCAATAACCACATTGGCATATGTTGTACAATATTATTTCAGAAGGCAGATTATACCAGGATTGAACTGTACATGCAGATATTAAGCCTTCAGCATAGACTCACCCACCTCGAGAGTGATTTATCCTAGACAATAAAAAATTTATTATAAAACCTACATCTCCATTGTTGTTTTATTGTAGTGACATGAATCTGACTAAAAGTGGTTAGTTAAACATTGGATGACCCAACATTGGGGATATACTTAAGGTTGTCTATGTTCGTTAACGTTGAGTAGCTGGTGGTGATGGTACCCCAATAACTAAATACAGCGTGGATTAAAGGTTAGGAATAAATGCAAGTTATAATTGAAGGGATATGTGTTGTCGTATGAGTGCAGATATCTTTGCTTAAAGATATCACGGCTGGGTAACCGCNATAAATAAAAGAGTCTTGTTTAACATCCTTTTTCGAATGAGCATAGTTGGACAGTTCAGGAGAATGGAAGAATGCTGGTGNTTGGTGTTATAACACCAAACTCCCACAGGCAGGAATCAATACCCAGGAAGAATGTCTGCGGTCAACAGCACTTTAACCATTTACTAGGTAATACTAACCATAGTGTTACACATGTTTAATGCAGAAATTTGAAGACGGCGGAGACAGGCGTTCTTTTCAAAACAACGAAGGACAAACAAAACCAAGACACCCTACAAATTGTGGTGCAACCCCAAATGAAAAACATGGTACTAGAATTGACCACAGTTCGATTACAGCAGGACACTTTGGACTTGAGAAGTGTCTCTTAAGGTTAAAACCATTTTATTTTTGGGAAGGAATGTACAAAGATGTCAAGAATTACGTGAAATTGTGTACAAAATGTCAAACATTTAAACAGAGCCCTATTAAGAAAGCGAAGATATTAGAACATACTCTTAACTATGCTGACAGAGCGTTCCAGCACATCGTGTGTGACTTTACAGGACCTCTTCGAAGGTCTGACACTAGAAAACGTTACATTTTAGTTTTTCAATGTTTACTGACTAAGTTTACGGAAGCCTTTCCAGTTCACAACATGACAGCAATAATGGTAGCTCAATGATTGGTAAACAACATAATTTCGAGATATGGCATCCCAGAAATAATACTGTCAGACAACGCATCAAATTTTAGAAGCAGCTTATTAGAGGAAATTAAGAAAATGTTGGGAACAAAGCACATATTCATAACAGTTTTTTCACCGCGTTCTAATGGGTACATCAAATAATGAACAAGTCTCTCAAACAAATTCTTAAAATGTATGTCAATGAACGCCAAACGGATTGGAAAAATATTCTTCCGCTCGCGTTGCTCGCTTTGCACTCCGCGATTAATAGAAGCACTGGATATTCACCAAATTACCATTTATACAGGTATGAACCAACTTTACCATATACTTTGTTCATCAATAAACCAAGGACTAACTACGCTCTTGGCATGGATGAAAGAGCATATGTCTCAGAGGTTCACGCCAATTTACATCAAATATACGACATAGTTCAAGAAAATCTACGGAAATCAAACCGCAACAACGCCGCTCAAACACAAATAACATGTTCTAAAACGATTTTTTTAGTTGGTGACTTAGTCTACGCCAAGAATTTTCAACGAAGAAAAGGACTTTCACCAAATTATCTGCAAGTTTTAAGGATCCTTTTCGTATCCTCCGTTCGTGTGACAACAGTACGTATGAAATACAACACATTTATTACCCTAAACAAAAGTTCAGTGTTCACAAGGACCAGCTGAAACACGCATACCTTACTGACGAATTACCATCAACTGAACAAATAAAAAAATGCTTAGTGAAAGACTTAGCGGACGAGGAAGAAATAGCGAATAACAATTCGTAGAAGAAGAACAAGAATTAGAACATCTTTTATACGGCACAAATCGAACCGAGGACCCTGCTACTTCATCAGATGAATATACCAACGCGTCAGAAGAAGAGGACAATTTTGACAATTTTTTTTTCTTGAAGATACCGACACAACTACAACAAACGCAAATATTCAAGAACCTACGACTCACAATTACTTCTTACGGAGTACTTGTCGAGATGCAGAGTGTACAAGTTCAGATAATGCAATGGTTTATTTGGAAAACAAAAATAACCCACACAGCGCGGAAATAAATGACTCGCAATCGTGAACTTTAGAGACAGTAAAACAATATTTTCATTCATCTCCTCAACGCGCGGATAACAACTTGGTAGAACGAATGGCTGTGTGTAATTATTACACACACAGGGAAGAGAGAGAGAGAGAGAATGGAAACTGGGAGAGTCCTTTAGTGAGACAGATGAGGAAAGTGAAGAGAGGCAGGGACGAGGTGACTTCGCCAACCCGTAAGTGATGGAGGAGAGAGAGAGGAGTGGCAAGTCGAAATGGTCTACCTTCGTGTAGAGAAGTAGAAGGAAGGAGAGAGAGAGTGCAAGCAAGAGGGGGTTCGGCTGTTCCTAGCGAAGAGCCAGACAGTCGGTACCTGACGAGGAATGGACAGAGAGAAATGAATAAGGGGGGAGACCAATGCATGCAACCATACACCTCTACAGATGAATAATATACAAGCGTTAAAAGGGAAACATATGACAATGGTTCAAAACACAATTATTTTCTTACAAGCACAGTTATTTCAGGGAACAAAAAATCTGTAGACCATAAGAAACAATTACTATACAACAAATACGTTCCACATAATAAAGAAGTTTTATTAAAAACCCGCTATAATTTACGTTCAAGAGATGTACACATAGAAGAACAAATTAGCAGTTCAGAGGACCACTTGTTTTCTGATTTAGAAGACTCTTTACGACAAATCAAAAATGACGCTGGGTTTCAAACACAATTTTCAGACCTTTTGCACGAAATTGAAACGAAAGTAGAAATAGCAAAACAATACGGATTACGTCACATACCTAGTAATGATGTATACAGGTCGTTAACGGAATGCTTAAATGAATTACAGTTAGCAGTGACATTCCGACATAACAAACGTCAAACAGCTCAATCACCCTCATACTCTGAATGGGAGACTGGTAGTTCGACGTCTATTGACTCGGAATTGGCTTACAGGCAATCCAGAGATATAATATATGACGTATGGAAAGAAAACAATCCATTACATTCGAGTGAACATTCAGATGTTGAAAGCCAGAATTCATCTGAAAATTCAAATTTTGACTCTCGAAACATAACAGCTAACGTTTCGAAAAATTTACACACTGACGAAATCATGGATAGAGACTAAGAAAACAGTACATGAATTAGTACCTAACCCTATTCCAAAAACGGAAATTTTGCAAACCATCCAGAAGATAGAACTTTTATCTAACAAATATAAAAATGGAATGGAAGACCTAAACACGACTGACAACATGTTTGAAGGACAGAACGAACTATTAGAATATTCTTTAATTGATGACTGTCTTATAACATCAACTTCCCGCGTAGCAGCATCTCGAACTGTAGCTAATTTGATGTCATTCTTTGATGCCAGTTCGGTTATACCTACAGGGAGACACAAACCATGGCATTTCAATTTAAACACTACTGAAACAGACACTTCAATTGCAGACGAAAGCGGTACATCACGTGATGTACCACAGCCATCAACAACCATACTTCAGGACCCGGGGAATGAAACTAAGTTGTATAAAAATTTCCCTGATGTCGACAGGTCACCAAAGACAATTCAGTTAAAGTTCGACACAACTGCAATCTATGATAGATAGATTAAATGCAACTGGAGAACTACTTGAAATTAACAGTGATTATTCAGATAAAGTTGATAATTAAGTAAACCTATTACACAAGGTGAAGCAGCGAAACCATCTACTTCAACTGAAGTACAAAACGTGCATGACGTAGAACAACGTCATCCTCGGGACAACAAAATGACAAACAAAAAATTACACGTAACATTTTTTTCTGAGGAATTCGAATCAGGGGATGAACCTAAAATCATTGAACAGTAGGGATACATATTCAATGGAGAAAATAAATGGTTCGGTCATTTCGATGTGGCAGCGGAATACCTGTCAGATGAGGCCAGAATCGTAGGGAAGAGTATTTTGGAAATGCCGAAAATGAAGAAACTGACTTTTCTAGCCCATAAGAATAATACAAAACTAATTCCTAGCAAACATTCAAGCAGAGGGGTTTACGCATGGATGAATGGGTTCCGTCCCGAGGAATTAGAAGACTTGAATATAGATGATGTTCAATTTGAAGTTGTGGACAAGTGACCACAAACAGCTGACGGAGACAAGGTATAGTCTATATACTTTGTACTCTAACTAGTAGGATGACAGCACGGCGCACCATTTCCGGCCGAATAGCAAAGTCAGATAAATTTTCTTTCTGTTAGCAGTTTATTTGCTAAACTTGTAACTTTACCCCTAGTTCCCTTCGTTGCATTTTCCTTAATCCTTATAATTTTTATAAGCACTCATTATCGATCAATTCGTGTTGGATTCCTTTAGTGTGCGTATATGTTTTTAGTGTTCGTAATTTCAATTTTGTGTTCGTAGTATTCAAATTCAGTATTTCAATTTTGTGTTCATAAGGTTCAAATTCAGCATTTCATTTTTTTGTTCATAAAATTCAGTGTTTCAATTTAGTGTTCAGATTCAGTATAGTGTTAATATTCAGTTTAATTATTTTGAGTTCCATTGCAATGGTTATAATCGCAGCTATTTTGTGTATTATTCTTGGAGGTTTGGTGGGATGGTGGATATTCAATCTTTGGGTAAGTAAATATATTGCATATTCTAACTCCATTTTGTATGTGGGTCCTTCCCTTCTGGTTCGCAGAGAACATGTCAGGAGTATTGAGATTAAAGACAAAATTCTCTGGAGATCAGAAGATGGGAAGAGACTTGAAGTGGATAATACTCCGCCATCGGAGTGGGATTTGCAGACAATCCCTTGTCCACTTTATTCTCTGGTTGATTCTAATCGCATCCTAGTGAATAGAAACACGCTACAGTACTTTATGGTGGACAATAAGATGTATATCAACTCTCCGAGTGGTGTTATCAAATCACAGTGGAGTCAGATCATGAAGGAAATAGAAATAAAAAAAAGTGGATGAGAGACAAAAAGCCTATTGGGACCAACAGGCTGCGAATCAGTTACAGAATGACCTCCTTAGGCAAGAGGAGGCAATCAGTGACGAAGCTTTTTTCCAAATGATAGTCTCTGAGGAGTTTGAGCACCACCCCGAAACAGACAATGGCGTGGAAGACCACGAATTGTCCGCGGGGGAGGATTGAGCTCCTTGACGGAGTAGAGTTTGGAGAGGTTTCATCCAATGATTTTTTATTTGTAATTCTGTTTTTTTTTTATAAAAAAAATGTCAAAAATAAAAAAAAATTTTATAAAAAAATTTACCATGAAGTCGATAAAAAATAAATTTAGACCATACACATATAGCTTATTTGTCCAAATTAACATTTCTTATCTTTTCGCTTGGAAAAACCAGGACTTTTAGATAATATTTTGTTAAAATGTCTGTTATGTAGCTTAAGATTAAGCACAGTTAGCAACCTGAATCCTACAAAATTTAATGGTTACATCGCATTCATGCAGATTTAATTTCGTTGTATCAAAATTACTGATTTTAATGGACGTAACTAAACATCCCATATTACTCTTTCAACTTGCTTTTAGTTTCAAGAGTTTAACTATTTTTCGTAGTAAATTATATACGTATATTTCTTTTGAACTTTTCAACCTCACGCCGCACTGTGGTCCGAAAACCCGAAAAAGTTGCCAAAAAATGAAGGTGGTGTCGACATTGAGTGTAAGTCTGTATTTATAGGTTTTTGGGGTCGCTGATTTTGAATCTGAAGTCAATTTTAAAAAAAATGGCGGACCCAAAATGGCGGAAATTGTTAAAAGAAATGGGAAATTTTAGGTGAAAAAGTTTTCAAAGGGTTTTTGAGGTCACTGATGTTGAATGCAAAATAAATTTTTGAGAAGACAAAATGACGGACCAAAATTGGCTGAAAATATTTTAAAAAAATAGGAAATTTGAGGTGAAAAAGGTTTTTAAAGGGTTTTTGAGGTCTCTGATTTCAAATCTGAGGTCAATTTTTGAGAAAACAAAATGGCGAACCCAAAATGGCGGAAATTGTTTTTTAAAAATAAGAACTATTTTCTAAAAATGGGTTTTATAGGGTTTTAGGAATCGTTTAAAACAAATTTTGGGTCTATGAAATAAAAAAAAGTTTTTTCTATCATTGTACAAATATTAATTCATCAATACATCACAACACGTCGCCATCACTTTCATTTTCGCTGCTCGGTGATCAATCTTCTTCATCCATACATTATTTCATCCATACTTCATTTCGTATCTGTACAAATGGTTCGTTAAGTAACGTAATGGCTTGAGCAGACAAGGAACGGAGTTTCTTTTTCGGCAATTTCCTATGGGAACAAATTAGCGGATCTGACATAATAAGAAGCCTTTTGACCATTTCTTCCATATTGCTTACTCTACTATGTTTTCGTACGAAATCTATGTGGCCTTGTTTTATGCATTAATTACATGATTCCTGCGCTTCTTATGACAATTGACCGATTGGTAATAAGAGTGATGAAACAATTTCTGGCCCGTGAATCTGAATTTTATGTACGGGCGGAAAATTGTCGATGCTTAACAAACAAAAAAAGGGAATAATATTGTTATTTAATCATTGGAAATATTAATTAATTTATAGTTGTTATTAAAAATTCAAATCTGCAACCATAATTTGAAAAATAAAAAGGAAACATTTCGTTTGAAAAATAATGTTCGTGCATTTCCGTATTTAAACGTTAATAAAAACCAAAACCGCAGCTATCCGCAGCTAAAATTGATGTTATTTATTAATAAATGTGCAATAAAGAAATGCTGACTAATTTCAGTGCAGAATATTGCGGATTATGAAACTTATCTCTTTTGGAATGAGAAAGTTTAATATCGCGTTCACGAAATGTAAAGTCAAATGTATTGTTTAATATAAATAACAAATTGTTAATTGTAAGAAATTTTGAGTACACTATTTAATTGTACTTACTTTGAGGAGGAGAATATATATTCGCACTCTTGAATCGGTGAAACACAAACAATTTTATGAAACTCAAAGGTAGCGTGAATTTCGGAGCGTCGTAACCAAGAAATGCTACGCGCTCGACGTCCAACTTTGAAATGACCTGAGCAGGTATAAAAGAACATTTTCTCCTAATTCATCACTTCAAAACATGCTAGGGGACCTGATAACACATACCAACCGTTAAAAGTCACAAACTAGTAATTTCATTTTTAGGTTTTTTGCCACGTTTTCGGGTTTACGGACCACTGTGCACCGGTTTACATGAACATTAAACGATTTATTTTATTCATTAACTGAATATGTTTATAGTATAACAAGTAGGATATTACTGACCTGACAGCGGCATTAAAACTAATATTTAGAGTGATTGCGGCGTGAAAGAAGGGCTGTGTAAATATGTAATCAAGTGTTCATGTATAGTTTTATGTTATGTTATTGTATGTTTACTGTGATTATAATGTTATTAATGTTATAAATGTAGGATGAGTGAGAATTGTAACAGACACCTCAACGCGACTCTATAAAAAAAGCGACCAGCTGTGAATACGACAGTTTATCGTGCTAAACTTGAATTCAGTAGTTCGGAGGTTTGACACCGCAGTTGCGAGGGTGTTACTTGTACTCGTACAACAATTGGAAGTGTCGGCGGAAGGCAAGCAAAAGAGGAACTTGCATTATACACACGCTTGATCGAACGACAGAAGAATTTAGTAGCAGAAGGAAGGCCGTAATACTGTATGTATTTATATATTGTAATATTGATGGTGAAGCTTACTTGAAACTTCGGTTAGTGTTCATAACTACATTATTATGCATTTTACGCCGAGACTGGTGAAACCAGTAATGAACTTAAATTAGGCCTATTTGCACTTCATTAAACTACTTATTCCTGATCGTATCGACAGAGTTAATACCGCCAGATACGTATAACAGTAAGTTATTAACGTTTCAAAGACTTTAAAAGGGTTTTATTAACCAGTATTGTATTGGGAAGGTCCAATAATTAATTATTAACGTAAGCCTCGTATTGCACAGCAGAATAGAACGACCACCATATTGAATAAAGATTTAGTATTTAGCTACGACAGTGATAAAGCGGTCACAGACACTTTATTAACCATAATAAAGGAGCCTCACTCCAGGCCTATTGATTATTGTTGTAATTTATAAGTCCTGAGGGTAATCGAGCTCGATTTATACGTGTATTAGTTATAGTATTGTAGTGTGTTGTGTATTGTACAGATTAAAAAGGGTTAAATCGATAGGTNAATATNAACANGACATAGTAAGGGGATTTANTAGCCAACAAGTGTTGGTGTTTTTTCTAAAGACGCTCCTGAATTCACTCTTCGTTTATTTAAGGGCCATAATTCAGCGCAGCGAGCCAAGTAAATTCACAACTTGTATTACCATTGTAATTAAGCGGCTAATTAACCCGCTATACTGTGAGAAAGACGGCAAAGCCGGTAAATGTAACCAACATTGTAAACCCAATTGAATACCAAAGAAAGTAAGCCTTCAGCANTGGTGTGATAGTACTCACTACCGTAGGATAAAATAAATTCCTTTTCCTGAACTCAACTCAAGCGTTGGAGTATCTCTTAGTAGCGTAGATAGAGAGCGATAGACCGAGGTTGGTGTCACGGCACATTCCGGCCAGCTCAAGCGTACATGTCTGGTATACAAGTTGTATGAATGTAGTCAAGCATAAAAGTTCCATCCTAACACGTTCTGAGTACCTGAGAACGGTAAATATAATTATTCAGTGTGCTCTACAGAAGATAAATAAGTATAGTGAGCTAGTCTATAACATCTACAGGCAAATTACAGATTTTGTGACACTGCCGGAGACTGCAATTAACATCGGTGCAGTCTTAGAGGGAGACAGACCTTGTACTCAGCAGAGAATCTACCTCGTCACGGGTCGGTGGATGGTTGGAAGGGTATACCGACAATATTAAGTGTTACACAAATTCTCTTTGGCACCCAACGTGGGGCCCGATCCGGATAGGAACGTCGAGGTGGACCAAAAATTCTTCTTGGCCCCGACGTGAGGGCAAGACTAGGTAGGAAACGTTGTGACAGCAAATATTTCTTGAAGTGCAACGTACAGGCCGAGCGTGAGCGCTATACCCAAGATATTTCTTGAAGCTCAACGTGCAGGTCAAATTGGGGAAGCACCATGAGTGCAGGAATAGATAAAGAAAACTTTCCAGGTGCCCAAAACATAGAAAAATGGAAAGTGAACATGAAAGGCAAGATTCAAACGTTGATGGAGGGGAAGTACAACCCCTGTACATCAGCAAGGTAAACTAAAGTATTGACGACGAGGGGAGACGGGGGAAAGAAGACAAAACTTCTCCAATATATCCCATAGTAACGAGACGAAACCAAAGAAAGCTGGGAAATAAAGGGGGAAAGGCAAAAGCCACAGCAACAAAGGCTAAAGCAAAACAGATTAAACCCTGTAGTCCCAGAAAACCACGTGGTGGGAAAAGTACATCGAGTACAGACGATGATGAAATCCCACCACCGTGGCAAAGTATAATGCAGCAAATAATACAGCAAATCAGAACTGATCTAATGCAGAATCGAGTAGAAAATCAACAGAATATCGATACACTTAGAGATGATATTGCGACAGTTAGGACTGACATGAATAAGAATAGCGAAAAGGTTAGAGCTGATACTACTAAAATAGTAGATCAACTCAAGGCAGAAACGCACAAGCCAAATGACAAACTGCGAGCCGACAATGCTGCGAACAATAAAAGGGCGAGTGATGATATTTGCCAAAACAACGCTCAGATTTGCAAAAGCATGACACAACTAGAGAAAGAAGTGGCTGAGATGAAAAAGCAAATAAAAAAGACACGACAAACCTCACTGAGGAGATGAGGAAGAATGCTCATAAACATGATGACGCTCTAAACAGAGTAAAATTAGAATTGGGTCAGTACAAAACAGAGGTTGAAAAAGATATCAAAGAAGTGGTCAAGAGTGTAACAGAAATCAGAAAGCAGGTAGACAGTGATACGGAACGTAGAAAAGTACTTAAAGAAGCAGTAAGTACTATACAGGTCGAATGGAACCAAAAGCAAGATGAAGGATACTTTGAGGAAAGATTTAAAGACATAGAAATGGCGATAGGTGACTTACAAGAGGATTTTAGCAATAACCCGGAGATAGGTAGGATTAAAGACGCTGCAAGAGGAGTGTAACAAGCAGCAAATAGAACTGAACGCTCTGAAAAATCAGGAGGTGAAAAAGAAAAAGGTAGCAAATAAAACAACGGGCAGAGACCAGGAAACTACCGTAGACTTTGAGGGTGAGGGTGATGGCGAAGTGGACCAAAACGTCCATAAACTAGGTGAGAACCAAACTCACTGTTCAACCAACCGAAACGTCGATGAACTAGGTGAGGATCAAACTGACGGGAGAAGAAGAGATGATCAGAAGTACAACCGACAAAGAAGTGTCGAGTGGGAGGACCTGGAAGGTCACTGGTTTGATTCCACCAGACATAGGCGTGACCCAGGATGGAACAGAACCGTACATACTGGGGACAGTGACTCTGATAGAAGCACTCGAATGCGTGAATTTAGCGATAGAGAAAGAACACGCTATGAAAGTGAAAGTGATGTCGATAGAGACAGGGGATGGAGACGAAACAGAAATCCGTACAGAGATGATGGACGGAGGTACGGTACTGTGAATCAGAATTCACCGTGGAGGCAAAACAAGCCAGAATTCCACTCATATAAAGTACTAATACCAAAATATCTGCACTTTGAAGGGTCCGAAACGGAAAACCCAGTGCGATTTTTAGCTGAGGTTGAAGACTACTATAATACTGTAGGGATGGAGTTAAGAGTACCTTTTATTGGCAAGTTATTGCATAAAGATGCTTAAACGTGGTTCAACTCAGTACTGCCAAATATCCACGGGAATGAATATTTACGTGTGGTATTTTTAGATCAATTTCGTGGTGATGAAAGTACACTTTCACGAAGGTTGTACAGCAGTAGGCAGAAACCTGGTCAAAATTTTCATGACTATGTGGCCACAGTGTCCAATTTGAATCAGATGCTGGAAGACCCATGGCCTGATAAACAGTTAATTAAAATCATAGCTGCAGGCTGTGATGAAGAACTACACAGTGTAGTTTATAGCAGCTTGAAAGAATGCGACAATTTAGCTCAGCTAATGAGCAGGGTGAAGGAGTTCAGAGAATTAAGACTAGGGGTACAAAGAGCAGTGAAAGTTAAGAGAGACTTTCCACAACCTACACGAGTGTACGCGGCTGAACTAAAGCAAGGACAAAGCGGGTCCACAACTAGTTCAGGTACACAGACTGAAGGAATAAATTTCCAAAGTCAGAATCAGGGGAGTCGGAGGTACGATGATTCCTATGACGATGGCCAGTATCGTAGAAACCGATACTATGAAAATAGTAACAATCGGTGGAGATGGCCGGAAAGACCGTTTGATTACGAGACAGGAAGTAGAACGTGGAACAGAACCGGTTGTAGAAACAATGGGAACAATAAACCCATAGAGGGTGAATAAGGGGGAAGACCATTCTTCCAACGCTACGATAATAATCGTAGAAACAATGGAAACTATAATAATGGCTACAGAAAAAATGGTCAATATACAAATGGTAAAAATAAGAGAACCGACGATAATGGCTATGACTGGAGAGTGGACGGTAGAGATAGCGGTGAACAGGAAGCACCGAAACAAACTTATCAGGAAAAAAAAACCAACACAAAGTCGGGAAACGGAAGAAGGGAGCCAGCGCGGATGGAGCTGTGAACCCTATAAAAAAGTACTAAGTACGACCATTACGTCCACAACCGGCCATGAAGATTATAAACCTTTACCATATTGCAAGTGGAAGTATGGAGGTAAAGAAATGATAGTGTCGGTAGATACGGGTGCAAATGCTAATTTCGTACGGTCAAAAAGTGTACCGTTAAATTGTAAGCGCATACCAGCAAAAGCTAGGATGAGGTTAGTGAATGGTGAGATAGAAGTACACAATTGTGTAGACTTGGCTTTNGATATCGACGATAAGCATAGTATCGCTATAAGAGTATACGAAGTCGATACAGAACTAGAATTTGACCTTATACTCGGCTGGGAAAGCTTAGAGAATATGACGAGAATAATTGACGCTAGGAAGCGCACTGTATCAGCACAGACCACCACGGGTGAATTGGTAATGCTGAATCATATGGTTCTGACAGGAGCGGATGAAGACAGGGTAGGTGTAGGAGGACACCTAAATGCCTGGCGACTCCTGAGGTCAGAAGGGGATGACGGTAAAAGCAGCAGGAAAGCTGACAGTATGTTAAGTGGAGATGAATTACCTGAATTCGAGATAGTGAGATTAGACGCTAGTGACGAGGAACACAGCGAAATGACAATCAGGTAGAATTTGTGCGGAGAGTGTGAGCATGATGAGAATATAGAATGAAGGTGAAGGTCGGAAGGTGAGGTCACACCATCCAAAGTGAGATACAGTTAGTCTGAAAGCGAAATTAAAATCACCCAACGAGGTGGGAACCACGCTCAGGAAGGTTCAAGAGCAGAAGCGATGGGCAGAAGCGAAAAATTGTGGCCAGATGTACATAAGCATATGTAAACAAACCAGATGTAAACGTGAGGCTTAGATGTAAGAATGTTTATGGTTTTATTTTGTATTGTATTAAGGGTTGATGTACTGTATAGTAAGGATGAGACAACGTGAATGAACTAAATTATTATTTTAATGCAAAGTAGGATCAGATCAAATCACTTGCTATTCTGGAGGTAGAAATTCCCTGCTACAGCTAGGTCGTGTAGTGAATTTCGGGGAGACCTTATAACAAGTAGGATTTTACTGACCTGATGGCGGCATTAAAACTAATATTTAGAGTGACTGCAGCGTGAAAGAAGGGCTGTGTAAATATGTAATCAAGTGTTCATGTAGATTATTATGTTATGTATATTGTATGTTTACTGTGATTATAATGTTATTAATGTTATAAATGTAGGAAGAGTGAGAATTCTAACAGACACCGCAACGCGACTCTATAAAAAAAAGCGACCAGCTCTGAATACGACAGTTTATCGTGCGCACTGTGACCTGCTAACCTTGAATTCAGTAGTTCGGACGTTTGACACAGCGGTTGCGAGGGTGTTACTTGTACAACAATTGGAAGAGACGGCGGAAGGCAAGCAAAATAGGAGCCTGCATTATTCACACGCTTGATCGAACGACAGAAGAATTTAGTAGCAGAAGGAAGGCCGTAAAACTGTATGTGTTTATATATTTTAAAACACTATGTCGTCATTTTCCTTTGTTCTTTTGCCGACATTATACGCATATAACTTCGCTACCTGTGCTGTTATCCGCCATCACTGGTAGTTTTATTCGCGCAAACCGGTGACGTTA
>KZ870145.1:44319-61624 GCA_003456935.1 Machilis hrabei | reverse complement strand
AAGGCTTTGCTCTATGTCTCTCGTGGATTACTTTCCCAGATTTGCTCAAGGTAAGCCAGAAATTAAGCTGTTTGTTCTCCGGGAGCGTGATTTTTGCCCTGGCCTTAGCCAACACCCTTAAGGTTAAATTGTGTCACCTTATTAAAGCTAAATGAGTGAGTGATTGAAGTCCAGATTATGGTACACTTTCATTCTCAGTAATAGCTATGATGCATGTTAATGCAGTGTTACTCAGTTATTCAATACTATGTGTCATCGTTGTTTTATCCTTTCCATAGCCAGCCCACTTGGTACAGTGGTNAAGAGTCAAGGGTTCGATTCCCATCATGGGTGTATNTGTTATATCATCTATGTACTTTTTTTTTTTTGCTTTGATATTTGTGTATTAAGCATATGCCATTTTGTTTAGGTAAAGAACACGACAGAAGGGTGGACTAAATCAGGACAGGCTCAAGAAGTCGACATAGAGCATCCCGGTCCAGCTTCTTACGAACTAGTGGGTCTTCAGAGCAACACTTACTACAAGGTGGAACTTCGAGCCCACAACAACATCGGCTTTTCTGTACCTGCGGAAGTCGTAGTGAAGACTGCAAGGGGTGAGTTGCATATATAATTAGTAATTTACATTTTGTTATTAATTCGCCGTTTGATTTTATTTTCACGCATGCAGTTTTTTTACGTAGCTCGTCTGAATTGTAATGCAATCGAGGCCTTCGCACACTTTTTGTTGATAGTAAAACCAAACTACTCGTGTTGGANACAGTCACCGTGTATTTGGTAAACAGTTATGTATTCATAGTACTGATGTTATGTAGATCAGTTTTGTTGATTTTTAAGTTTCTTGATACTCTTTTTAGTTTGCAAAGACTAGTGGACATGAGTTTTTAGTTATTTTGAGAAACAGTCATTTGGTGCAATGTAGATTTTCAATCTTAAATAAATTGGTTGTTCATTTCTGAGCTTACTTAAATAATTTTAATGAAACATTNAGATNATATNCTACAGAAGTTTCAGACTGAGGTTTTTCTCTAGTGACAATTGATAGCTGGTTGCACCAGTGTCAGCTAAATTTTAAACTGTTTACCAGCATTTTATCATCAAGTTGTGTAGTACCAACCCTGATTAGCAGTTAACCACNGTTAAGTGGCAACTTAATCACTGCTAACGTTATATGTTATGAATTAGTACAGCATAGCAGAAAGTGAGTTAAGTGGCAAAGTCCATATGTTATCAATTAGTCAGTGCTCTTAACTATAGTTCAGCATAGCAGAAAGTGATGAAGGGGAATTGGAAGTGCTGGATTNATTAGCTGAATTAGAGTAGGCAACCCATATTAAAAGAGTAGAGACTATTATACAATTATGGATTGAAACAAGTTTCTTACCTTACGGTACTCTTGTTGACGAAAACGCAGTATTTCATCACCCCATCAAGGTGACGAAATATTGCGTTTACATCAAGGTAAGTAACTCTTTTCAACCCATAATTGTATAATGGATTCCAACTCTAACTTCCAGCAAAATCTAAATTAAAAAAGAGTAGAGATGAACTGTTTTGAAAATTATGATGATAAGGGGTTCAGAATTTGATACAGACTGACAGAAGTGAGTGTTTTAACAACATTGGCCCAAGTAGAGGAGCAAATAGAGTATCTTATACAGGACAACCGTGTTTTGCAGATGAATCGTTGTGCATTGTACATCCAAAGAAATGTCACTTTTAAGCTGTAGGTGTATGAAAACCAGCATGCCATTGCTGTACAGGATAACATGTTTCTGTAGAGTATATTCAAATACCAATTAGAAGTCCAGGTTAGGAGGAAAGCGGGTTGCAGAAATGTGTTGGAAGTTGGTGCAGGTCTGCATATAATACAGTACCATTTTTAACAGTTGTCGAAGACATGCCATGCTGGAGGCAGAAGAGATTCCGAACGGGTTTCTTTTAGGAGGTAGTGGATGTTCATGTAGGCGATATTTGTCAATATCGATTTTGAATCTCCAAAGCAAGGCAGAAACCAGGTACAACAATGAACACATATTGACTAGAAATATGGAAGAGAGGTGATATGATCTGTAGAAGAGTCATTTTCTTTCCCTGAAATTGGAATTGTGTGTGAAACCAGAAAATCAACTTCTTGTTACTGCAGTAACAGCACTGCTTCATAGTGTCACTTTTGGTGTAGGAGACTATGTCCGTCCTCACAAATGTGAGCACCATCACCATCTGGATGAACAGTGTTGAAATTGCCCAAGAGTGTACACCCCATTTACTGTAGAAATCAAGAGTGCAAAAAGAACAGACCCCATTAGCTGACATTGTTGTTATCATGTTGACTACTATCCATGCATGCTTGAGCCACAGTAATCTCCATCAAGAATTGGGAGTATTTCACTTAATGTGAATGTGGTGGAATTTACAATCCGCCAGCTGCAATACACATTTAACTGTGGAGATAATTTTCACAACTGGGCTTAAGCTATTATGGACGTTATCATCTAACCAACAACTGACTTAACTTAAAGAACGAGTCCTTGTCTGGAAGTAACTATGTCAACCATGCAGAGATAGTTTAAATTTATAAAAGGACAAGAGATTGAACTATACGTTGCAATATTTCATGCAAGACCTCCAAGCTTCGTAAAGTTTTAAGATGGGCCTTCAAGTCTAAAGTTTGACTATCTAAGCTTGACCATTTAGGACAACAAACTTTTGCTGATGGTGTAGCATTGAGATGGATTATCTAGTACTGTTTAATAATCGACAGAAAATTTATTGTTGCTTTTTCTCATTGTTGGGTAACTCGTTTTAAATGGTTTATCTGTGTATGTTTTGTTTTACTTTACATTGTATCATTTTATTTTTGTTGAATGTTTCTTTTGTTCAGTGTTTGTTTTCAGCATTCCTCGTCCTCATCTGCCCAGCATAGATAAGTATGTTTGTTGCTATTTACAGTTTAATTTTGTTTTGCATGGTGTTGCTTTTTGTGTTTCATTATAGATTGTGTTCGGGGTACCGTTTACTTGTTGTGAAAACCAGTCACCGTAATAATCGGTCAATGGTTTCAGTGCATAAAAATTGTAGCAAAAAGAGTCCTGAAAGAGTGTGGTTCAGATCCAAAAGATTTCACTAAAGGATTGCTGTAGGTTTGGTAAAGAGACGTCTATAAAAGGCCTACTTTTTAGGAGTTAAAACAGTTATTGGTAGTACAGTAACTTTGTTTCTGATGCCTAACACAACTTTTGACGACTTGTGCTATAAAAAGTTTAGAAATGTTGCTAAAAAAANTTGAGGTAATAGGTAAAAGTCATAATGACTACAATATGAATAGAAGTAAGACATGAAACCTATAGGTAGGAATGCATTCTTTCAGGTTTTTAAAGTTTCTAGTGCAAAAGTAAGCTGTAACACGTAATAACTCATACATACACTCTTAATACAATGTGGAAAAATGTCCATTGAGGAATGCTTTAATAACATATTATCTGGGAGGTTTTGGAGCCTAGAATAAATACGAATACATGTGGTGGTTCAGGATTTTGTTGAAAACCAACATAAGAAATCATGCTCTCAAATGTTGAAACAAGTTTCCTAGTCTTTAATCCTTAGTTGCTGTGTTTTAACATTATTTCATGGGCCCCAGTCCACTGCCTTAGGTATACTGCCATTATATTTGGTCATCATTATGCACTTCTGGCTACTGAACTTAGTGTACAAGCCATTTGAAATACGAGGTGCATTCAAGTTCTAAAGTCTCCTAATTTTTTTCTGAAAAACTACTTACTCCAGATAGTTGAAACTTCTCAACATAATCTTCTTGTAGACGTACACATTTTTCACAATGTCGATGACATGATTCCATGGCTGTCAAGAATACTTATTTAGGGGTCTATTTTTCCCACTGGAAAATCGCTGATGCAAGAGCAGCCTGACTGGTAAATGAGCGGCCATGGAGAGTGTCCTTCATGGTTGGAAAAAGCCAAAAATCGCTAGGAACGAGATCAGGTGAGTAGGGAGCCTGAGTCACCGCTTCAAAATTGTTGTGATGAAGAAAAAACTCCTGAGTCAGGACCGCCCGGTGAGCAGGAGCGTTGTCTTGATGGAAAAGTACATGTGCAGCCTTTTCCGGTCGGTTTTTTTTTTTTTTTCATTGCTGGAAGGAGCTTCGTCCTTAAAATGTTTGTAGGATGCAGCCGTCACCATAGTGCCCTTTGGAACACATGAGTGAGGATTACGCCTTCGCTGTCCGAAACATGGCGGTGGCGGTGAGTTGGTGGGCTTCCATTGCGCCAACTGCCGTTTTGTTTCAGGATTGAAAAATGCCATCGAGATCCATGTCTCATCCATTGTGACCACTGAAGAAAAGAAAGCACCATTCATGCCATCATCACGTGTCAACATCTCCTGACAAATTGCCACCCGCCCAGCCTTGTGTTCGTCTGTCAGTATTCGGGGCACCCACCTTGAAGAAACTTTCTGCATTTTGAGGTCTTCATTCAGGACGGTCTGCACAGATCTCACGGAAATGCCAACTTTGGAGGCGATATCTCTCAAACCTAATCGGCGGTCCTCCATAATGATGGATGTCGATGGGTGATACGCCAGGCAAGTGGAGAAAACGGATGATTACACGCTATTCTTGTACACTGAACGTCGCCAGATATACATAGTGATGACATAACTACAGCTTAATACATGAGAAAGTGGATTAGGGTAAATTCTCCTCAGTTCAGTGTTTCTTCAGTAAGTGGGTGAGGTTCAGTTACGGGCTGTTCTTATAACAAAGTGTCCAAACTCATGGTATTCTCTGCCGTCATCTGTTTTTCCTGAAACATGCAATCTTCAAACCTTTAACCATGTATTGTTTGCCTCACCTGAAGGATAAATAGAATCGGGCTATGTGTCGAGTAGAATTTATGTATTGTGAGGTACTGTTGTTTACCTAAACCAACACCAGATGTGAAGGAAAACATTCAGTGAGTGGTCTATGTTACCTGTCATAGATCAGTGCACTATATCTCATCACATACTCACGATGTGCAAGGCCAATAGACTGGTGTTTTTTTTGCAGTAATATGGTACATGCAAATTTGGGTAATGGCACTTAACTTCAATAATATTTACTGGTTGTCATTCATCAGAAAACGTTTGTGTCATTGGAAAATTTGTGCGTCATCTGTGAATGTTGGTGATAACTTCATTTGCAATCTTAGTGTGTCGGTCAGTTTTGTGAACCGTAATTTAGGACCTCTGTATTTAGTTCTCTGTAAAGAGCCGGTCCCAGTAGCGAAATGGTTAGCCACTTGGCCNTGCACGCCGGAGGTCCCAGGTTCAATTCCTGGTTAGGGCTGGGTGTAGTTCACTGTCTCAATAAAAAGTGTTCATCGTCACCTTCATAAAAAAATAGTGTGTGCTGGATATGTGTAAACCCACGTGTAATCGAGTAGCCTTAAAACCACATGACATCAGCAACATCTATGTAAAGAGTATTTCAACAAAAACACAAGTAATCAAACAGCTAATAGCAATACATTTCAAGTTTATATTTACATATTATACTTGATGAGGACTAGCCAATTTGGAATTTAAAAGTTGACACTCACTAATTTCTAATGGAATTATTGTGCCTCGAACTACTGAAATAGTGTAATCACTTTTTTTTTAGGTTTGAAACCCCATATATTTATATCAGTGAATGTGTCTTTAAAAGTTAAACCTGTGCCATCACATGGATTTNTACAAAACATCACTGCCGTTCAGTTAATATTGTTGTTAAAGCAGGCTTCCTTGAGGGTTTCCTCTGATATTGACATTCTTAGAATCATTGCCAGGGCATTTAATGTATTTTAAGACTTTCAGAAATTGGTATGGCATTTCTACGTACTTCGAGCTCTTAAATTACACAAAACTCTTTTTAATACCATTCATGATTGCTGTGCAGTTTTGTTTTAATGTTTTGTGCGCAATCATCTTGGGCTACACATCTGTTGATGGTGTGTCGTACTGACCCTTAAATTAGAAATGTTTAATAGCATAGAAGGTTAGCATAGTGAGTTGTTAAATATTTTTTTACATTTCAGTTTTAATCTGTCTTGGCCATTGTTCATTGTTTGGGGGATGTTATATCCTGTTTTAAGTGTAATGTTAACCATTGTTTCAACTGTATTACCATTACCGTTAAAAGTCACAAAACTCAACAGTAAGTTTAATAACATTTATGTGACTACCCTGTGTAATATGGCTGAAATTTTGGTAAACACTAAACTTAAAACACCCAAAACAATGAACAACAATTTTTTTGCATTGTTAGGAAAAAATAAGGGGTTAAGATTTGAACAACTATTTGTTAGCATGCTTGATATGAAATCACAGGTATGTCTCGTCTCCAGTATTATTTGAAATGTTTTGATATTAGCTTATTGCAGTAGTGTGGTGTGTATTGTTTAACTTATGTGATCACTGCATTTTTGTGTTTGTGGTGATGGGTGAAATCATCTGTCGTAATTGTGGTTCAGCTGTGCCCACTTATAGTCAAGTACTTGCTAAATATACTGTTTTTGATAGGAAACGTGTTGGTGTAACTTTTTGAACTCTTTAAAATGTTATTTGTGGGCCAATAAAAAGAACTGACTTACGGTATCTGCAGTCGTACCCTAAAAACGTGAAGTTAAATGTGCATTCTTAAAGCANTAGGACACTACCTAATTGCCAGGGCTATTTTTTCTGGATTAAGACTCAACAGNACTGGTCTTTGTAAACCCAATGGTGTTAACGCACTGTTAAAAAACACATAATTGTAAACTGNTTTTGCTGGTTTGGCCAAGTTCTTCATTGTTTGCTTATTTGTACTTCATACATGCATAACGGGTGCCTATCCGTCAATAGAACTTTTCTCGAGAATAGTAAGGGCACAGTTAGAACAAGCAGAAAACAGTTGATTAGACCTATCACATTTTTTTGTTTACGTTTGTGTCTCACGAGTGTTGCTTCTCCCATTTCTCCGTCAGATCCCAACAATCCAGGTGTTTTGTCGGGTGGCTCGATTGGATCAGGGGCCTCGCTACATGTCCCAGCGGGTACAGCTGTTCTTTGTCCCTCCCTCTATCTTTTCTTCCATCTTCTCTACACTAGCTTTTAACTCGCTCGGTCGACATTAGATCGAGCCNTGCTCTAATGCCCAAACAAATGCAAGTGGGAAGCACTTTGGAGTAGTGTGAGCTAAAGTGATTTGTAAGAAAGTGCGAGTGAACGGAGTACCAGGACACTTTGATTGGGCGTGTTCCGTACTGNCGGAACAGAATTTTGACAATATCTCGTCAAGACCGTAAAATGACGCTGGCAAGCCGAGGCGACGGTTGCATCCGTTTGGACGGTTACGATACAAAGTCTCGTATCTAGGAGTGATATATATACGGTTGTTAACTGCATAGCTATTTTCAGTGAGCGAGTGACTTTGTGATTTATTTTTATTTAGTAATAGGAAGAGTGAGCAGTACTTGTGTTGAAACAGGAAGTACCTCCACACCGAGAGGACCTAGCCAACAGTGTTTATGCTTTTCTGTGTGTTAGTCAAATATGTAACGGCTTTTTGTCAGTCTCGTAGGCGTTTACNNTTGCAGCCGCTTTGTTTATNGAGCTCAAGTAGCGAGCGCTGTTGCCAGTGCGTGTGATGAATGTGTGTGTCTGTTGTGTGGGCAGCATAATATCATGCAGGTGTGGTAATTTTTCAAATAAGATGTGCATGTAATTGTATTCTGTGCTGCATTATAACCAGTGTACTTTATTATGAAACAGTATGTACAGTATTTATTAAGACATCACTTGTCGTGTTGGCTGGGTCCCAGTAACCAAAAATATTATGAAAGACATAGAGAATGCAGTCAAAATGAAGCNAAAGTGTGCGTGTCTGTGTGTATGTAATTACCATCGCTGAACATGTGTGCGTGTGGTCAGTTTGCACGCATGTGGTGTATCTATGTGTTTATACATAGCAAATATATGAAACAGGGATACACACTTATTTCCTTTAAAAGCTCTCCCTTTCTGTGTAGCTTNATTAAGGAACACTGCCAAAGGCTGTCAGGCCATTAGGGAGAAATGACCAAGAATGTGATGTTAGCGTTAAAAAAGTATGCTGAAATTTGTGTGCGAACTTTCCTGTTCGTGTTTTTGATTTTGGTTTCACTTGTTTCAAACGAAATGGCTCTCGGCCCTCAGACCAGCTGTGTGCTTTCAAATAATCCAAGTTAATTTTCATTACTGAAAATGCTCAGGAACTTGTAAAAAGTAAGGAAATGGTTGGTGTCTTTGAGCTTCAGTATATTGTGTTGGATAATGAGATTGGAAACACGTACGAGTTGCAGGTGGACATATCAAGAAACTGGCGATAGATAGGTTCGATAGTGTTTGCCGTGCTTGAATAATATCCAGATGTACAGCATATTTTAGTCAAGAGTTATAACAGTGTAGGCAACTCCAAAATAACAAATTCCAAATACTCGCCACATTTTCTTTGGCACAGATTAGCGTGAAACAAAGTGTTGGTATTTGAAGAAATGTCTGAAATATGTGTACCTAGTCTGAGGTTATTTTCCTTTATTTCTTCACAGTTTGCAAAGAGAATAATAGGTCAGACTGTTAAAGTAGGAAGGAGCATCAGTTTAAGTATTGAGTTACATTTTGCCATAGGGTCTTGAATAAAGCATTCCATTGCAAGGTGATTTCGATTTTCATTTATTATGTGCATGTACCTGAATTGTTTGCACAGTGATAACGTTCAGAAGTGTAATACAGTTTGCTGTTTAATTTTGTTGCAAATTAAGACATATTATTTTGTAGTGATCAGTTATGACACCACAGTTTTCGTCCCTAGATTTGTTTCTTGTTTGACAGCTGTCTAGTTGTATACATTTCTCATCTAGTCTCACACAGGACATACATACCATTCCACAGCAGATAATATTACGTTAATATTACTGCGTAGGNACGACTCNTGCACGTTTGCATCAGACGGANTCTTGTGTGATCATGTTTATATGAAGTAATGCCAAATCAATTACGATTTTGTATCTATGTGTGTAATACTGGTCGTGCTAAGTTCTTCTAATATATTTCTTCACTGATACCGTATTAAACCAACCCCATTCCTACACACAGTGCTTTGAATGTGTTTTTGTTGATGTTAATGGCAGAATCATGTAGAAGATTATAATCTTTTTTCTTTTCTTTGAATAAGTGCGGAATACATGAGGCGAGATCTTTTCTGTGCATTTGTGTATCCTTAACGTACTCGAGTAGAACAGGACGGTTTGTTTGAAGTCAGTTTGTCGGTTATCTGAAAGCAAATCAAACGAACCCTAGAACATAATGTATACTTGACAATATGAAACAGCCAACCATGTATATGTGATTGTGCGAGTGTTTGTCTGTGTGGGTAGGACTTACTGTTCATCACATCAACGCAAATGAATGTTAGAACTATTTTGAGTTCTGTATTGCTTATGGTTTTATAAGAAATCAGTATGTGTAAAGATCAAAGTGGTTATTAAGAAGATCCGTTTTTATTGGTGTGTTGCCGTTTTGATTTATGTTTTTGGAAGGATAATTGTTCAGTGTTCTGAAGTGTATTTAACTGTAACTAGATGATGTTATTATTAAAGAAATTATTTTGGGCAGAAGGGTAACAATCACCATTGTTTGTAATACCTTTAGTTAAAGTAGGCAACTTGATAACAATTAGCATGAGTGACTGATTGATTGGTTGGTTGATTTTCATGAATGCATCTTGTAACTCTTAGACAGTTGATCAACATAGTAAGGTTGTTTACTAATACATTTTTATCTCCTTACTATATAGTCTAAACTGATTTTACATACAATAATCTTGTCTTTTTTTTCATTGGCTATGTTGGTGTTTGAGCAGTTGCTGTGGTTTGATAAAATAATGAAAATGTTCAGATTCTACTTCAAGTGCTTGTGTGAAGCTGTGTGGTCCCAGTTGTGTGAAAAACTATACAACTAGTAACAATTAATTATTGATTATGTAATATACTGCTGAGCTGTTCACAGCTAAATGTACAGAAAATGGTTTTAAGAAATATAAAGAAATGATTTAAAAACAAAAGTGTGAACTGCTCTTAATTTGGGTATACTCTGATTCACCTTTGCCTTTACATAAGAATTACGTGTTCTGATCAAAAAGTATCCGACCTTATTTTTTTCTCTTAAACCAGTGGCACTTTGGGAGTGGGACTCAGTGGGGCATAATCTTGGACCTCAGTGCATGCGTGGGAAATTTCTCAGCTAGCCAGTGCTCATCACATTTGTAGTTACCTTTTTTATGTCCTTAATTCTCGAACCCTTCAGTGGCATCTACAGTTTAGAGAATAGCCAGACGTTGCACTGAGCCATAGGATCTTGTGTTTTGCCAAATAAATTCTGAATTAGATGGGATGAGTTTGCTGGAGCATTGTCGTGGTTTGGAGCTGCTAGTCCTTAGCCTCCCACAATTATGGCATCTTGTGACGTACTGCATCCCTAAAGCAATGAAGAACTCCAAAGTAGTACTCTTTATTGACAGTTTCACCTTCTGGAATGCTAAACGGCAGTTTTCCATAACTAAGGTGTGCACTTTCTCGATCACTTCCAGAATCCTGCTTGTGGATGGCCTGCCGATATGGTCGTCCCTCTCCATCGACATGCAGCCATTTTTGAAGCGATTATACAAGTCCTTAATTTGCGCAACTCCCATAGCTTCATCATCATCAAAAGCCTCGTGAACCTTTCTGATGGTTTCAGATTGCGTGTCACCAAGTTTTTGAACAAATTTGATGCAATAATGGTGCTTGATTCACTCGGTAATCATGGCACAAAATGAAAGTGCGACAAGCATGGGGTACATGACTAGAAACGTGTGTCGCTCTTCAGCAAATCGGCAAAAAATTCATATGTGCCTAATAAGGTCTAAGGTTAAACCCCCACTGAGTCTCGCTCCCAAGCTTGTACAGGTTCAGGAGAAAAAAATAAGGTCAAATACTTTTAGATCAGTCCACGTATGTAATATCGCTGTGTTGCCAGAAGTTTTCACTCATGTATATGATTTGGGCTGATGCCAGATTTATGGAAATCCTGTGCTGATGTTCTGCCAAATAAAGTCCACATAAACAAAAAATGTGAGAAGTCAAATTTGAAGAACACTTCCATTTGGATGCAGGCTTAATATGCTGCCCATCTTGAGAGACCTGTATGTTTGCAACAACCTTATCAGGCATATGCGTGGACACACCATGCAACAGATGATATGAGGAACTCATTGTAGATGTTTAGCAGATGTGAAGAAGACTCAGGATGTTATATATTATCTGCCGGATAATAGTAACTATGGTTGAATTTCCTCAAATGTGGCATCAGCCTTGGAATGAACACTTATTCAGGAGTAGTCAGTCGCCTGTAACTCCAACTGTACAAATTTTTGGCAAACTACTGTCTTAAGTCTGCTTCAGAAGAAGTTTGTGTGTAGAAGAGTTTTTTGCTAATATTCACTGTAGCTTGCACTAACAAACACTACCCATATTTGTTGTAGAACTGGTCTGCTAACGCTGTAAATAATGCAGAAATTCGGAGGGTCCAGTGGGTATTCCAAGTGATGAATCATGTAAAAATATTTGTATACTATCTATTTAAAGTTATAACCTACATACTTTATGCAGACATTAATAGGCTTTATTAAGGAAAAAAAATACCTATTCCAAAATTTTTGTAAGAGAAATGGCTAACATCTAGATGCAGTTACAGTTTGATGTAACCAAGCTAGAAGACTTGCAGTCAGCATCAAGCAGGCTGAGTGACAGTCCAGACTTTGTTGTAGAGATCAGTAGTTAACTCTTCCCAGCTCCCTTCCTCCTTTCAATGTTGTAGTTGTCTGGCTCATTGTCTTCAGTGCCTGGTATAACTGAGGGTCTGCCTTTCTCACGTTTGGTAAACTTCTGCTTATCTTCCTTTGCTTACTTAGCTATTTGTATCACTTGGTTTTATGTACCCTGGTAATTATGTGTATCTGAACAAATATATGCCTTTGCTTTTGTGAGTGTAATACTTTTGGCAACACATTATATATAATATATCCTCCTCAGACCTGCGGTATCATATATGATACCCGTAAGTTTTTTTTTTTACGTAGTGGGATTGAAAATTTCATACGCACCCAAAGGTATCACCTACAGTACCAGCATCGATTCTGTCATATCCAAACGAAGCGTAGCAGAAATTTCATTTCGCTTAAAACGCAAATTTTCGTTCACTTACCAAGCTACGAAAAATTAAATTTACTATTACGTCTTTCAGGCTTTGCCTGAAAGACGTAGCGAATTTAATTTTTCGTAGCTTGGTAAGTGAACGAAAATTTGCGTTTTAAGCGAAACAAAATTTCACGCTTCGTTTGGTTATGACAGAATCGATGCTGGTATTGTACTATACTTCACACCGTGCGAGACCAAATTTTCTACAAGTTTGAAATTTTTTATCAAATATGAAGCCAAATACAACTTTTTCCACAAGAATTATCATTATTTTATCGTAAATACCCTCTCGGGTCTGAGGAGGTTAAATACTGTATTTGAAAAATTCTTCTGTTGGTACGATACTACGTCTAGCAAATGAAAGAAAATACAGTCTGTGGATATATATGAAGTTTTGGCAAATGCTGCAATTTTCAATGTTTGAAAATTTTGTTTTTACATACTTTAAGTGTTGCCAGCATTTTACCTAGTGAATTTTACGGTGCTGGGGATAGATATATATTATCAAAGAAAGCACTTGGATTCCAAGGAGCAAACAGCAACTTCATTTTAATCTTAGAATATATTGTTGAAGTTAATATTTACCCAGTTGCTGAAGTGTGGGAGTACCATTCTTGTTTTCGCCAGTGCTACCAAGTAGCAGAAGCATGGACAAGCATCATTTGTAGTTACAGTGATCTAAAGTGGTGAGTTTATTAACCATTGGCATGGGGGACTTATTTGGTTGCTGCATGATATGAATGAAAGTTTGTCATCTTATGATCAGATATTGAAATGTTGTTGCAAGATCCATAGAATTTTAGAAAGCAGTGAGAATGGATTACACCAGACAGCAGTGTACAACATGAAATACATAAACATAAATATTGGACATTTTAAAGTACTTACATTCTTGGATTGTATACTTTTATCAGTACAGCATCTTGATTCTAAATAGTAATTGTTGCATTGGCACGACACCTAAGGGGTCCAGTGTGCCTCGTACTACCTAGGGCATAGCTTCGATTTTTGCCAAAGCAGCTGGTTGTTTTCATCACCACTACACTTCGTAGTTGGTGACTGTCCCGTCCCTAATTACCCAAGACATGTTGATGAGATGTAAACCAATACATACATCATTAAGGTTTTGTCTGAAACTTAAGTAGGAATTCATATTGAACGTGTCTCATAAAAACAAGCATCAGCTTACTTACTATCTTGCTCAGTCAATATGTTTTCTTCCCATGAATTTTTGCTGGCAGATCTTGCCAAGCTTCTTCAGACGTCCTTCATTCTTTACGACATGAAAGCACTGTTAATTTGTCCCATATTAAAACTTAAAATCTAAACTTAGTGTTACATTGTAAAAAGGTTTTGGGGGCCCCATTTTCTGTCAGACTGTGTGAAGGTGTGAAGGAAAGTTCTGGGTTGACTGACAGTTTGCTCAGCTGGAAGTGTGAGCGCTACGTTTTGACAGATGTCTCTATCTCCTCATCAGACATCTTGAAATTGCTGCTAAGAATTGTTTTTAAATTTCTCTTCAGCTCTGTGATTTGAACCCATGACCTCACGAACCATCACGGGTTCGAATCCCAGAGCTGGAGAAAAATTTCAATACCATTCTTGGCAGCGATTTCAAGATGGGAGTAGAGATATTTCTCGAAACATATCATGTGGGCAATGTCCAACTAAGTGGTAGAGAAACTAAAGGAATTGTATTGGTAAAGCACAAATACATACACACCGAGTCACAAGAATTATATGTGGATCTAACTATATAATAGTGTAGTTGAGTTTTGGATGAAAATTAACCATAATTTTACTTTGAACTGAATAAAGCTACTTTTTGAAGTTTCTTAGAGTGTCATACTTTATTAATATTTTATCAAGAAATTCTAATGGGTGGTGATAAAAATGTGCATGTCAAGAATTATGCATGTTGTAGACCTTATGATAAACAAGGACAGATAAGAATAACAATTAACACATGCTTGAACCCTGTACTTGTTGCATGTGTAAAGGTGGCCACATATGTTAAAAAAAATATTTTAAGAAGAAATCTGATAACATTATTGAAAGTACTCTGAAACACGTCAGTGAGTGCCTAGCTAACTGCATGCTCTTCATTTGTCACCTGAAGCTTAAGAGTCGGCTTCAGTCAGAGCACGGGAAACGACTAATTCAGTTACATTTTGGGTCACTGTTACCAAACAAAGACCGAAATGGAAAAAGTAAAACTATAGCTCACTTCAAAATTCCTCCCTTTACACGCTGGTGCATGATTTGTTAAAAACTATAGTGTATTAAGTGCGTAATCTGAGTTCTAATTCAAATTAGATGTTCTTTTGTTTAGAACTCAGATTGCGTGCTTAATACACTATAGTTTTTAACAAATCATGCACCAGCGTCTAAAGGGAGCTATAGTTCTACTTTGTCCATTTCGGCCTTTGTTTGGTAATAGTGACCCAATATGCACCTGAAATACTCGTTTCCCGCGCTTTGACTGAAGCCGACTCTTAAGCTTGCCAATCTCTGTCAAACAGATCTAAGTCTAGTGTGATGTATACAGTAGGCATTACAAACACCATTAGTGTATATTTTCACGAGATACAAGTTTGAACAGACGCACGACTCCCACTGTAGGAGCCAGTTTAGTTAAAGCTTGTGACATCATGATTTTCTATACATCTTTTGGTAACTACTACCAAACGACGACTCAAAAGGAAAAGTGAGTACACTATCTCACCTCCAAATACTTCCGTGACATTGTGTGGCAGCATTTATTGAAAAAAAAATTCCATGTGTCTAACTGTAATTGAAGCTTATTTTAAGTTAAATACAAATTATGCACTTAATGGGCTTTAATTTTTAATAAATATTGTATTAAAATGTCAAGGAAGTATTTTGAGATGAGATAATGTGCTACTTTTGCCATTTTTGTCTTTGGTAGTAGTGACCAAAAATATAACGTGCTTTAACTAAGCCGACTCTTAAATAGTGTATTGGGGGTATTTTAGCACTTCATTCTTTTCTTGTAGTTTATTCTGTATTGGAGCATTAACACTACGTGTTATTTACTTTGTATTATAACCTATGGGATTTTTATTTTGTAATAATGTCCGTAGTGTTTAGTGTAGAGCGAATATCGTAGTGAACATTTTGAGTGAAGACTTGTTTATATTGTATGCAGTCACCTAGGAATATTGCACTGTAAATTGAGTTTCCACAAACTTGACAACCTCGGCCAGCACTTTTTATAGGCGGTGTACATTCTGTGAAATAACATGCTTGTTTTGGTTTGCATGGGGCTGTTGCATAGCTATTACAGAAAGTTGTGGAAGAGTTTTGACTCTTAAATTGTACATGAAACTGTACCGGTGAAGGGTAAACAAAGGTATTATTCACTCTGTGCAGGTGTTAGTAGTACAGTGGTAAGGGTACCTATCAATCAAAACAAAAGAATGGAGGTTCAGATTCTGTGTAAGGCATGATGCAACAAAAAGTGTCGGTTACATCAGTGTGTAATTTGTAGAAGTTTAGAAAACTTAACAGTAATTACAAGAAGGGTGTTCATTGTTTACTAAGGGGTACTTTATACAGTGAGTCCTAAAATATGGGATCACCTTTGCCACAGAGAAGGTATTGTTGTNTTGGTAGATAGAGTTCACATATGTTATAGGTTCATATCACACAACTCCACAGAAGAATAAAATACAGTGGAAAAATTGCTATTATGCAATTGTAACAGCCATATTCTACTGAGAAAGCTTTCTTGTGAGAACAACATTTTCAGCAGCAATTGTATCATAAAATAAATTTCACTAAAATTTTGCTTTAACGCATATTCTTTTAAAAAGGAACATTTGCTGTATCTTTCCATTCAAATATTTTTGAACCCCCTACATCTCTTTTTAGAGTCCTCCCAAAAGCACCTTTAATACAAGACACACTATTGGTCCTGCCTCTCCAAGACCAGAGTAAAACATTTGGCAATTGTGACATCATACTTTTAGGACAGCCACTCCTCATCAGCCACCAGTCTCAAACCCAGTATTGATTCCTGGTGAAGGATCTGTGTTTCTCAGGATGGTCAGCTTAATACACAGGGTGTTTCAGAAGGAATCTGCCATACTATACAAGCATGATGTATGGCCCAAAACAAGTAAAGAAAAAAAAGACCCATAAATATCCGTACTGAAATGCCACCTTTTACTGAATAAATGTTTTAAGTTAACACAATGGCTGTTTATAATACTGGAAATAAATAAAAATTAAGGTCAAACAATAGATTATTCTCAACTAAATTAATACCCCATTTTACTGCTGCTGCTGCTATTGCTATTGGATTATGGTCCCATTGTTATGTGTCGAATGTTCCTTTTTGGAATGATATGCCCTTAACAAAAATAATGGTTAAATGAATATTAAGATATTCCAACAAGATGGGTTCCCCTATGCAATAGCCAGCATATCAGGTCTAGTGGTGAGCGTACAGAGTTCAATCGGGGGTTTTGGAATCAAATTCCACTCATCCCATTCATCCATATTGATCATATATCATCATTATCACCCCTATGCACTAGATATCTGTAATTGCACAAGGGAAAATTTGTTCACTATTTATTAATTCCCCCTGTAAAGTAATTTTGTACTAAGCAACACACTACTTCTTTCAGACAAATTTAGTATTCCAGTGTCCCTATTTAGTTAATCTGTGATTGCTTTGGTCATTTTTTTTTTACGTGCCTTATTGAACTTGTGTAAAATTAGAAATCTGTTGCATGGGACATAATCTCTGTACAGGTGTGTTGTGTCTTGTGCAAGGATTAGGTCCTGAAGTGACAACCTAAGGGATTCAAACACACGATCTCGAAATCCAGAATCGAGTACATATTTGNCTGTCGATCATGAACAATAAGAACATATGTAAAATGTAATTTCGTAGTAGTTTTAATTTCATAAAAAGTAAATTTTTGAGCACATGTTGGTAGATAGAGTTCAGAGCACGGGAAACGACTAATTCAGTTACATTT
>KZ870144.1:28139-39540 GCA_003456935.1 Machilis hrabei | reverse complement strand
AAACTTTATTTCAGTAGAGGATAAGAGGAAGACACCTAAACTATAAGTACCACCCGTAAAATGTACGTTATTATTCCAAGTGTGATAGGATTTAACTTTTACGTAATAATTCTTTAATTGTCTTCGCAATTATGTGTTTATAAATTGTAAAACAAATTCAAATAAAACAAATATGTATTTTTTTCACGGACATGGCATATTCACCAATATAACGTAGGTTAAAAGCAGGTCACGTTTTATTTGTTTCTCAATCATCATGCCTGTAAGGAATGAACATGGATTTATACACTGTTGGTATTCAGCATAAGTAAGCACTTTCAAACAAACCCGATCATAATCGACCAATAAATGACGAAGATTTGGGAAATAGAGTTGTATCACGAGCTAATAATAGCAGTAAAATACTTTTATGAATATGGTGAACAACACTGGTAACAATGGCAGCTTCCTTGTAGGCCAGGAACAATACTTTTAGCGTGTATTGAAAAATACATAGGCAAGCCGCACGAGTGTGAACACAAGACACTGTCGGTTTTGTTTCCCCTATTCCGTAAAAATTCCACCCCAGGCCAAGCTTTCGGAGGTTTGTTGCCGTGAAAGACCTTGAAAGACGCCGTTATCTATTGAGAGGCAGACAAAAGACACAGAACCCTCTAGTGGGTAAAGGAAACACTAACTGCTGCAGTTTTGCTGCTGACGCTTTTGGAATTTATGGCGACAATTGATGACTCTTAACACGCTGAAGGGGTATTTTTTTATTGATAACTCTCGAAAGAGTTGTAGCAGTTCCATAGCTCGAAGTATGCACCGGATTGTAATAAACATTTTAAGAAGTTTCATTAATAAGGTCGGTTATATTGGTGTGGGGATAAAACTTGTCTTCCATTGTTACTCATTATGAGAATTCCAAGAGATGGTTTTTGATTTGGTGAGAAAGTCAAGAAGAGCTTTAGCACGAGTTTGGTATGTTTTAGGAATGAAACGAATGATGGGATCAACGTTTTCAGGATTAGTTTCTTTCTCATGAAGTTCAATCGTGAGAGATTTTTCAGATTTTCTAATATTATTAATGTATCTGTGACGAACTCTATTATAATTCCGCCACTTGCCGTAATCGTCAACATTTTTCTGATGCATAATTTGCTGCAACTCCTTGTCCATGTCTGAAATCGATTGGATGAGGGGTTTAAGAGGGTGAAATACCTCCCCTGGAAGGATGATTGTTTTCTTCACATGGTTCATTGTAGAAGAGAACTCAAGAGTATGGAAACATTAGGTCCAATAAGTAGCGGGAACAGCTCACAACCATGCTGAACTCTTTTGTTACGCTAAGCTTTCCAATCATATTTACGATTAGCAAGTTTACAAAGAACTTTTTTAAACTTAAACAATCGAGAAATTTGTTTCTCCAACACAGGTACGTTAACACGTAAAAAGTTGTCACTATACTCACATAAACAGCATAAAAAGGTCCTTTTGAGCTTCCTTCAACACAATTTTTCTTGAAGTGGTTTTAGTTTCAGTAAAAGACGAAGCAAAGCGGCATTCCACCCCAGAGCATCCGACATGGTCAACAAAAGTGGAACAACTAAATATAAAAATCAATGCAGAAGTATTTATAGTGCTATTGATTCCTACACCACAACTCCCCCATCGTCAGGAAATATACGTATACGTAAGTTCTCCGGTGTTGTTTATTTTAAATCTAGGATTAAGTACCCACAAGGAACAGAAGCTACATCTGTATAGCTTTCAATGGCATATTTAGTATTTTCTGGAAAAAGCTGTCATGCAAGATAGTGTATTAGATATATATTCCTGGGCAATTTCGTAATATCATGTACTGCGCATTTAAAGAAATGTCTCTTGACTGTTTATATTGATGAAAAATGTTTTGTGTGAAAAATTATGCTCATAGTGCGATGGCGACTTCCTCTTGCGAACAGAGGCCAAAGGCGGTCATCTGATTCCTACATCATGTCGTCAAACACGAGGAGAGTTGGGTTTTTCCCATTAAACATAGATCTATCAGGCAGTCCTTCCATAAACTAACTCCCGATGTTTTCAACTCTTCCTAAGAATTTTACCATTCTCCATAGCAGAATAATGTGGTTTTGAATTGCACATCGAACATATTACCTGCAACATGTAGACGTTTCTTCACAAATATAGTATTTCCTGAACTTGTTGGTCCACCAAGAATGTACGTAAATGGATGTCTGAAGCGTAAATCCATGTTAACTCTAAAGCAGTTAAGTTCTTATTAAAGTGGTTGTCTGTGTTGTAGGTTTATATAGACACACCACCTCACAGGTAAGCTATTTGGGATTTTTTTTTGCATACGTAAGCTATAGTAATGAACATTCCACCCAAAATATTTTAGGTTAGGTTGTGTAGTCGAAGGAAGCACCTAAGCTTAAACGAGTTAGATTTGGTTAGATTAGGTTAGATTATGGAGGTGAAGGAAACATCTAAGCTCACACAATTAGGTTATGCATTGCTATTAAGCACTTTAATAGCCTAGCCTAACCCGACGTCGTTTAACTATTGGATATCTGTGAAAGACATTCAAAAAGTGTCATAGAAGAGTTATATCTCACTCATCCAAGTAACAGCTCCTTGGACATATTCCCAGATAATACAGTTTCCAAATACACAACCAAACTTCATCATCGTTTGGAGCTTCAAGGACAGTGGCAGGTAGTACTCGTGGAAATTCAGTACCATGTTTCATTTTACAAAGTCAGACCCGGAAAAATATCGTACTCGTCAGAGGTATAACAAGTCCTTCACCGTTCAATCGTTACAACATTCCCGTGGGCTACTATCACACGGTGGACCATTTGCTGGACGTTATCAACAATGTTCCGATACTACGTGAGCATTCGTCTTTCCAATTTAATCCCGTTACAGGTCATGTGCAGTATATAACTGATGACACGGTTAGCATGCTTTTCGAGAGAGGTTTAGCCGAAACTCTGGGATATTTGCCTTACACACCTGTATCAACTATTAGCCCTCTACCAGCTGCACTTTCTCGTGATATATCAGATCAACTGCTTGTTTATTTAAACATCGCTGAGCCGCAACTTGTTCGAGATGCAGTTGCACCACTTCTCCGTATTGTTGGAATAGAAATTCAACATATGAAAAGCTTAATGTTCACATTTTAAATTTTCCATACTGCGTTTTGATGCTAAAATGAGCGTTTGATACGATCACAGTAATATAAGGACAATAACTGGTATTAAGGCTCCATTTGAATTTGGTACATCAACGGTAGTACTGTACTTCACTTTCGAAAAGGTCTTATTATGAAAACTCCATTTGCAATAATTCCTGTTAGCTAGTTCGGTCACGGTGTTTCTTGTGTCTTGTATGGATCCCTCTATCAGAAATGAAATGGACTCGGAAGTCTATTGTGCGGGTTTTTCCGTACTAATATATCATTTATTAAAAGCGGTATGCGTACTGTTGGAAAGCAGGCCTTAAAGACTAGTAGTAACATACTTCAAAATCAGTTTCCAATTCAGCTAAATATCAACTTGTCAAAGCAGGTCATGCTCTAGCCGACCAAGTCAAGCTTAAGTTAGATAAAATTCAGACTGGTTGTGGTATAAAAGCTTTAGCATCAAAAAGAAAACGTCATATTGTAGTTGCACCTGGTCGTAAACGGATTCGTCTTCGTATGAAGGACATCTTTCAGTAATGGTATTTCTTCACGTACATTCGTCATAAGCCACCAAATCAGAACTAGACATCTTTTCTCTACCACCAACACAAACAACAATTCTCACGAATGATGGACCCATTGAATTCGTTGTTCGTGGATATGGTGAAGAATATATGGACCTTGCACATACACTTTTTCATGTTAAAACGTGTGTTACAAAACAAAACGGATCTCCTTTGGATGATAAAAGTATCGTGGACCTGTTAACAATGAGCTACATTCACTTTTTAACCAGGTAACATGTTCCTAAAGCAAAACCTAATCTCTCCGCCTTCTATCAGCTACCCCTATCGTGCTTACATTAAAACTTTACTGAATTAAGAATCCACAGAAAAACACTTACATTTCACATCTGCCCTCTAGTTTAAGTATGACAGCGAAAAGTTTGACGATTAAACGAATAACAGCGGTTTCTGGAAAGAAAAAAGTATGTGCTGAACTCAAAAGAAGTAAACAGGATCGTTGGTCTCAGCTGTGACATAATCAACATCGGTCGATTCCTTCTTAGTGGTGTGGAGCTTCGACTCAAGATGGTACGGAGTTGTGCAATATTCAACTTGATTCGTGATATAAATAAGTACAAGGTACTCATTACGGATGCTTCTCTTGCAGTTCACAAAGTTAAACTTAGCCCCAGAACTCTTCTACAAAATGAGAGCATCGTCAGCAAAACTTCGGAAAAATATCCTATTATACGCGTTGAGACTAAAATTATTACTATTCGAAGCAACATACAAATTAAAACTATAGATAACATATTTATAGGACTAACGCCGAAACGTGTTGTTTAAGGCTTTGTCTCCAACAAAGCATACAACGGTGACATTACAAGAAATCCCTTTAATTTCCAATATTCTGATCTTCACTTTCTTTGTCTTTATCTTGACGATAAACAGATCCCCTCTCGACCTCCTCAACCCACATTTAACACTTCTTCAGACTCATTACCAAGATGACGCTAACGCTCTTGACTATGCATCAGGCAATGGTGTTTATGCCTTATATCTCACACCTGATCTTGGATCTAGCGCTGGTACTCAGTGGAATGTTATACGTTGCGGGGAGTTCATGTTTGAGGTGTCATTTGCTTCACCATTACAAGACACAGTCAACTGTATTGTCTATGCTGAGTTTGACAGTCTTCTTCAGATCACCAACCAATGGAACATTCTTATTGATTATAACGGAAGATTTATTTAGACGGGTTCTTCTCAAACTTCGTTAGTAAATCATGGACAGCCTACAGCTATGCAACATTTTATGTTCGGATACATTTGTTTCAGCTCATTTTCTTAGAGATTTCATTTCAAATAAATTGCCACAAAAGATAACTGCACCAGTTTCAATTGTTATTAATCTCGATAGTAATGGCAAGCCGGGAAACCATTGGGTAGCTATATAAGCTGACGCTCTTGATGAAATGGAATAATTTGATAGCTATGGACTCTAATCTAAATCCATATTTAAATTTTAAATCTTAAGAAATGTTGGATGGTGACGGAATTATAATGACATCTGCTTACAAAGCCCCTTTTCATTCGTCTGCGGTCACTAATGTGTTACCTATTTAAGCCATAGGGACCTGCCGAACAAATAAGCTTCTCATTACGAATATCTGACCACCAAGATCAAAGAACTAGCCCAAAGGCTACCAGCGCACTCCCAATACAGCTCATTCCGAGTGGAAGACTGGGAAACAAGTAACTAAGTGGGAAAGTGGCAGTGCTGAATTACCAAGCACACATAAAAGGCCGGTGTATATATTATATAGGTATAGCTATAACCAGAATCACCCTGGATACACTAGACAAGGCTACCCCTACGCTAACGTGAGGGAAGTGAAGGTTTTTGGTCACTAAAAGAAAGCAGAGTGAAATTGAAAAACAAAGGCACCATAATGTAGATTCCAATTCTAGCATATTATTATTATTATTATTATTATTGATTATAGTTACAGAAATGTGAGTACAGTGGTTGTCAAAAGATAATTCAAGTTGTGCAAAAACAATCAAGAACATTTCGAGTTAGGAATTAGAATTAAATATGTTATAACATGACATACATACAGTTGATGTTGATATATTGACTACATGCACTTACATATATACGNGATTTACCTTTTAATTGTATTACAGAATTTTCTAATTCCTTTAATGCGATTGGTTTGAAATATAACGATTTAACTGGTGTTTCATCATTTTCAAATAATAGATCAAGCTAATGTAAAAACCTATCAAATAAACACAGGCAAAAACCGAGTTATACATATGAATAAGACTAAAAAGTAACAAAGCCCTTTAACGTACTCCAAGAGTACGAAGAATAAATACGAGCACATTCAAGCCCAGGTATGTTTTCTTAAACCACCATGTAACCTAGATAATAAGTAGCATAGACTAAGATACAGTTTCTTCCAAACAGAAGCTGGGCTTCAGTTCGGATCCATTTCAGTTCGGATTCGTTATGGAGATAGAGAAGTGACTATTGTATTTTAAAAGGATGACGTAGATGCAACCAATGAAGCTGCCGTAAAGTACGAGCAACGACCAAGCTTCAAAATATCGGTAAGGTAGCACTAAAACATAGATAAGAGTAGACCTGGAGAGCAATCTCAAAAACGACAGCACCTGAACTCGTTTTCAAGACCCTAGCAAGATATATACTTTATAAACTGAACGTGAAATATTCCTGCTCCAAGAGGCAGTGCAGGCCCTGTAAAACTCAAAGTGCGTACGTGACGGTTCACGCACCAAACTTAATACAAGGCGCCCAAAATGACCCCTTCGAGAACTCTAGAATTCTCGACCAACGCATGGCCAGCGGTCCGTGTTAGACAAATACATTTGAGTAATTAAGATAATGTGTTTATTGATGTTTTTAGTTGCATGTGTTTTTAATTAATTGTTGAGTGATTATGTTTGTTAGGATTAAGTTGTCGGGTAGATTATATGCATTATCTGAGTGTACAAAGCGGGATTCCCTAGGTTCGTTAACTTAGCACCTGTACTGTAAGGTTCCATAAATAAGTGATAATAAATCGCTGAGTGTGAGGCCTACCTAGCCTTAGAGTATCTTTAACTTGACTGGGTGTGTTCTTTAATTAAGTGAATTGTGCTGCACTGAGCCAGGTAATCAGGTAGTTAATATAGCAGACAGCCAGGTAATTAGGCTGCCAAGCAGCAAGGTACCCCGATCACCCTCACTTCCCAACACTACCATAGTTAGCTTCACAATCCAGTTACTATTCACGGTGACTGTGGTGACCCCACTGACGAACCCACTGAAACCAAAGATTCTCGCGCTCTGTCCCAATCTTTCAGAGTGGGATTCAAACACAGTGGTAGTGTGGGAACCACTGACCAGTTCGGCCAGATCATAGTCCTCTTTGCCCCTAAAGAGGGGGGTAACCTCGAACGCGGAATCCCCTATAAGAAAGTGGAGCACAATTCTGAGGCACCGGGAGCAGACTATAAGAAAGTGTCACCCAACAGTGGGCCGATAAGAAAGTAACGCTGTCAACAGTAGACGGAGAGTAAAGGTGCTGTGACAATAAAGTGACAGTAAATAGAGAAAAATAAAGAACAATTGAGAATGGCCATAAATGAAGAAGGAAAGGAGATGATGGAGGGGCACACCTCAGTGGAGTAACACCAGTCTCAGATGGACTTAGAAATAGTGACAGAAACGAGAGAAAGCACAGATCAAGAAAATAATGGGTCAGATGACGCAAGGTTATGCAGAAAAAGCAAACGTAAGACCGGACGCGTACGTGCGAGTCCAAAAACTAGTAAAAAGCGTGGAAGTAGACCCACACGTAACGCACAAGCGGTAAACACGACACTAATAACCCTTGCAGATATGCAAGAGTTTACAGATAATTTAATGTCACAGATATAACACAAATTCGATCACAGTGAACGCCAGCTGTCACAAGAAGTAGAGCAAACGAAAAGTCAGCTGTCACAAGAGGTAGAGCAAACTAAGAGTCAGCTGTCACAAGAAGTAGAGCAAACTAAAAGTCAGCTGTTACAAAAAGCAGGGCAAAATTAAAGTGAAATTGTAAAAAAAGTCGATCACACTTAAAGTCAACTTTCACAAAGAGTAGATCAAACTGAAAGTCAGATGAACAAAAGGTATCGCAAAGCAAAAGTCAGATGATACAAAGGGTAGAGCAAAGTGAAAGTCAGATGCTCCAGCAAGAAGCACAAGTTAAAAATCAGTTGTTGAAAACGGTAGCGCAGACTGAGAGTCAAATTTTTACATAAGTTGAGCAGGTAAATGCGCAATCAGAACAACACCTGGTGTTAATTCAAGAGGTAGGCATACAAGTACAGGCAGTATCCACAACCAGTACACACCAATATACCTGTATACAGGAACAATTAACCGAGTTAACGCCACAGATAATTGAGGTGGTAAATCGGGTAGAAACGATAGAACAACAAGTAAAGAGATGCCAGGACGACCTGGTTGACGTCCAAAACAACAGCGCACACAACGAGAGCGCGGTGAAACTCCAAAGCGAACAACTGGACGAGACAATGCAAGAAGTAGGTGGTTTGAATAACACAGTAGTATGTCTGGACAGTGCGGTGGCGCATGCAACCGTAACGGCGCAGAAAACACACAACGCAACGCAACGTGACCTGCAGCAGGTACATGAGGACCTAGGGATGTTAAATGAACAGGTAACCTCACTAACCCAGAAGGTGGAACAGTTCGGAAGTCCACACTGGGAACACCCAGTACATGACACTCAGTATCACGAGCGAAGACAGGCCGATATGTCCATACACGTCTAGATCAGGTTCATGCTCACCAACTAGATCGTTAGCTCCACCACACACGCGCAAACAATAGAAAATAGATGATAACGCCCGGTACCAGATCACTTTATGAGATATAACACCTCAACATTTGATATTTGACCACGCACAGAACATGGACCCAGTAGTTTGGATTGACAAAGTGAGGCGCAACTTTGCAACAATGGACTTGGTACCAGATTTTCAGAAGTTAGAGCCCTTATTCCGCGGAAAAGCTTTGAGCTGGTATGAGGCCGTGTGTCACGAACTGAGAAGTTGTGACAAATTTGAAGTACAGTTTCTACGGTTTTTCAAACAGTCCGAAACGTATACTAAACGCGACTTTTACGGGGACGAGCAACGCAAAGAGGAAACATTCGTAGAGTTCGCGAATCGAATGCGTGGGAGGAACTTGATGTTGAGCCTGCCCTTACCTAATGACGAGTTGTGTCAATTGCTTGTGGAGGGATGCTCCAGCACGTTACGCAAGACCGTGCAGAAAGTCAGTCAGAGTGCACGAAGTTTCGGGGATCTGATTCAGTGACTTAAAAACGTTGCGGCTCAGAGATGGACCAGAGTCTGGAAGTCGAGCCCGAAATAGTAACACCACCCGGAATGACGTAAATCTACCACAACGCCAACAACATCCGACTAAACACCCGGTTCTAAGTGACAGTACGCAATCGTTTTATCAGCATGATCGTAGAGATGATAAGGACCGACATAACATTAATCGATTCGGAAAACAACAGAGTGAACCGGACTCAGAAAATACATCTAGACGACGTGGAGACTATGAACATCCTCCCAATGGCAACAGACGATACAATGTTTACCCTTCTAGTCATAACCAAAATCAAAGGAACCAATGACGATACGACACCAAGCGATTACAGGTGAATCAGATACACGTCTCACCACAGACACAGAACCTGAGATACGCCGCTAACCCGGTCGGGGGGAAAGAAATCATAAATAAAAATAAGATTTCGAGCAGATGCGCAGAAAAACCGCAAAATAACATTCAAAGTTTGGACAATAATCATCAGTGTGACTGCGATAACCCAAACACAGTAGGTATACGAGATGAGTAAATGCAAGGTAGACCAAGATGTAACCATGGAGACGAAAGTAAGAATGAACGAAGGCCACCAGCATCACGTAACTGGTACCGTGACAACACTTGCGGTTGCAGGAAAAATCATGACCTACACACTGAAAATGGCTATTATTATGAACGCAGCAGATACTACAAGACACCTAAGTGTTACCAGGACAATCCAGAGTGGCAATGGCCAGAAAAACATGAATGGAGACCCCAAGGCGTAGGAAATCCAAGGTGTTATGAAAATTGACAAAAAATAGAGTTATAGGTTATCGGAGTTACCGAAAGTATGACGATTCGACTTACTATCGACCGGAATATCATAGAAACTATCGACGTAATGCAACATATCCAGCAAATGAGGGGAACGGAAATAGAAACCCACGCAGATATGGCCCAAACACACCAGAATGTGGACCAAATGCTACGACAGATATACCTAAAACTGGAGGGACCCCAGAATCCATATTCAACGAGCGATGCACAAAAAAAACTATTAACCCACCTCGAAGGAGAGAGCGAGGGGGAAGAGCAAAAAAATTATCTCACCTCGGACGTAACGTGTATGTGTGACTGAATCCATAATGCCAAATATTTATCAATTTTCAGCCAAGAATATGAAAACCGGTGTAAATTTACAGCGAAGCTAAATCAGACACGGATAGTCAACTGCCTTCTGGACAGTGGTTCCGAGATAAATGTTGTAAAAGATACCTTAGTCCCAAAATAGAAAAATGAGCCGGAAACCATACAGTTTGAAAGTGCGATGGACACTAGTCATACTTTGGGATATACGTATATTAAAGTAAATTAGCAGACAAATTTATATATGCCAAAACCTACGCATTTCACTCCGTTTTGCCTGTAGATTATAACAACTGCGTCGTTGCCATACCGCTGTGGCAGTAGGGTGGTCGTTGGACCTTGACACTGTACCTTGACCCCGCCCCTGGGAATCGGCTAGGGTAGGTGAAAGAAACAGATGTAATTTGTGCCCCAGTACTACAGCCACACTCTTAAATTTATATCGCCAGCACGATGTGTTCACCTGATTTACCCTTGGCTATTAAGATGTTATTCGTAAGATCTATATATCGGGTTTCCCAGGCGTACGGGTGGATACCACCCGCAGCACACTCCCACTCTACCATGCACACAAACAAAACCTAAATAATACAATTATACACATTTACACTGACCTTGTATACCCAATCCAAAGGTTCCTTACCGGCGCAACACCTGGCCAAGGAAAAACCAACCTGAAGCCCTTTCTTAGGGTATACCAATCTGATTTCAATTCCCCCCTTGACTCACTATAGTGAACTACAATAAATGAGACAACACCAAGGTTTGTTGGAAAAACAATATTTATTTGCTATCCTGAACGTTATCCAGTGATGACGTAACTGCTGAAGGCTTAATCTCTTTTTATTTATGCCACTCTGGGTATGAAATATGTTCAGTACATACCATGAATTATGGATGTGGTGACAATTAACATATAACACTGCACCAGATGCAGATCTAATATTTGTACAATTATCTTACTGGATAATTTCCAGTTAATCTTTGGGACTAATTCACAATTTCACCCACTGCTACTAGTTACAAAGTAGGATTAGACCTTTTACAATGCATTTATAGGCAATCTGGTTGTTAGGTGACAATTTACATTNACAGTTATCCTCTTAATAGGGTATTTATGGTGCACCTTGCACGAACTTTTAACTGTTCAATTTATTTACTTAAATGTCTTTA
>KZ870144.1:2754-27309 GCA_003456935.1 Machilis hrabei | reverse complement strand
GTGTAGATCAGTGTTTATGGCGATTTCTGCTCAATACATTTGTTACAAGATGTATGAATCCTAGGACAACCCTTTTTGCAGAAATATGCAGTGCTATTAGATTATAATAAAGGCCAACACTTTTGCAAGTAAAACCAAGAGTGGTTAGCAATTCCAAGTGGGAATTCGAGCGATGTGAAAATTTAAATTTTATCAAAAAGCAAAATGGACGCGGAACAAGGTACACAAAGCGAAGACAACAACGATGAAGACATACCATGTATGCTAATAATGATAAATGCAACGAATTTAGCAAATAACAACGAACCGGTATCAGACACTAGTATAGTACACAGCGTGCATGAACCGCGAACGACAAAGAGCGAGATAATAACTAAAACAGATGAAGCACTACGAGGCACAGCGATTTTCACAGGCGATAGGCAGATTCTGGAAACAAGTGCGAAGAAGCCAAAGGTCTCAGATCTTCAGCCACAAACGTCGACTGCAAAAGATAATAATAAAAAGTGAGCAACGCTAAAAATAAATCAACAGGGAAAGGACCTGAGAGGTATAAAGGATCTACAGAAGTTTGAAACTTCGGGAAAACGAAATACACGTGCCGAGAAGAAAATAAATGAGCTCTTAAGTTATGATGACAGTTCGCAAGAAAAGGCAGACGATACAGAAATGTGCGTGATCCACGCTGGAGAAACAACAGAATCAGATGACCAGGTAATTTTGACACTCGAAGAAGTAGACCACATTCGCCAGACAAACTTTAATTTAGATCCGCGAATTATACTGATAATCAAAAAACATTCAGAATTTTACGAGAACCGATTAGGACACATCGCCGGATTTTATCATTACATCGATACAGGAAACGCGCCACCGGCTAGATAGAGACTACGGCCCATACCCATCCACTATCGAACAGCATTACGTGAAGAGCTTGACCGACTATTACAGTTAGATATTATTACCCGTAGCCAGTCACCATGGGCTTCGCTTACTGTATTAGTAAAAATGAAAGACGGGACCATCAGACTATGTTTAGACTCAAGTTGAGTGTTAATATTTCGACGTACCCCCTGCCGAATCTCAAGGACATTTGGGGCAAACTCTCCAATAATACCATTTTTACGAACTTGGATTTGAAACTAGCTTACCACCAGATCGAGTTAGACGCTACCAGTCAGCCAGAAAATGCCTTTCTAACGGAATTTGGCTTATTCGAATATAAGAGAATGTCTTTTGGTTTGTGTGGTGCACCCAGCACGTTTCAGCATTGCTTAGACACAATTTTACGAGAGCATATAGGGATAGATTGTTACCTGTATTTGGACGACATTATCATATTTAATACTTCAGTAGAAGAACATTTAAAATCGGTAGATGCTGTACGCACGACATTAGAAAACGCAGGAGCGAAGTGCACTTTAGAGAAATGTGAGTTTCTATTGTCAGAAGTGATATATTTAGAAGTACGAATATCCGCAGCCAGAAATCTCGTAACCAAGGCTCAAGTTCAGAAAATAAAAGAATTTCCTCGGACCAATAACGCCAAGCGACTCCATAGGTTCATAGGAATCGTAAGTTGGCTGCGCGAATTCATTCCATTCGCGAGTGATTTATTAAAGCCGCTACACCAGATGATTAACCCACGCTGGAAAAAATGTAATTGGACAGCTGAGGCAGAACTAGCTTTTGGTAAGATCCAACAAGTATTGAGCGAGGATAAAATTTTACTAAGGCCTGCGTACGACACCGAGTTTAAGTTAGCCTGTGACGCACCAAAATTCGATCTGGCCAGCGTCTTATTTCAAGGTGAGTTGGAGAACCCACGTATTATAGGATTTAGTAGTAAAGTCTTGAATAAGTATCAACAGAACTACGCGATAGTACAACTAGAACTATTAGTCGTAGTGAAGGGGACTGAAAAGTTCCGAGTATGGTTGGGGGGATGGCATTTTTCCGGATACACTGACAGTGCCGCACTAAAGCACTTACACAAGATGAAGTCTATGAATTCAATGATTCAGAGATGGGCCATCTTTTTAACTGATTTTGATTTTACAATCACCCCCATACCTGGAGCACATAATCAACTGGCGGATTAGTTTTCCCACGCAAAAGGCGCCGGAAACAACCAAAACATAGTAGTGGAAGACGAAGAAAGGTTCAAAGTACCAGCTTACCAAGTCTGCCTAGTCCACGCTACTCCAGCCACATCGTTGTTTAACTGGAGTGCCTTAAAGCCAGACGCCTTAGCACAAGCTCAGAGGGAAGATACCACCTTATTACCCATCATTCATTATTTGGAGACCAAAGAATTTCCGTCTGATAAAGTGACAGTGACCAAGATTTTAAAACACGAGTTAAATTACCGACTGTCCACGGACAAAGTATTATATTATTTGACCACCATAATGTACAGTAATGCGATCCGCAAGGAGTTACTAGAAAAAAATACGGATGCCAAGACTGGGGGCCAGTAGTCCCAAAATCATTAATAACTCACGTGCTATACTTGGCTCACGATATTGACGCACAAGCACACCCCGGAATCTCTGGTACTTTACGATATTGAAAAGTCAACGTGACATGGGAAGGTATGGTAAGAGATACCGTGAAATACGTCAGGTCGTGCGAAAAATGCCAGCTCGCAAAACCCGAGGATAGTAACACAGCAGGGCTACTGCAACACCATAATGTGATAGAGCCGTGTTTGCAGTTGATTATAGACCTGATGGGAGAATACCCACGGACTCAGCGAGGACATCAGAACATCCTAACCATTATAGATATTTTCAAACAATGGACGATTCTGCTACCACTGAGGAAAGTGACAGCAACGGAAATAGTCACTAAACTAGAGTCCCAGGTATTTTCAATGTTTGGTGCACACAATCATATACTGATGGACAATGCTCTAGCACATCGTGGAAACCGGATGAGACAGGTATGTGACAAGTGGAACGTTCATATGAAGTTCGTTACGCCATGGCATGTGAGCGCCAATCCAATAGAACGAAGGAATAGAGACGTGAAAAAAAACTCCGTATATACGTTCAAGACAACCACCGATCATGGGATAAATATTTAGGACAAATTAATTATAGCATTAATAACACCGCCAGCAGCACGACTGGTTATGCACCCACAGAACTGTTGCTGGGAAGAAGACTTCGAGGACCCCTGATGAACGAATTGGAAGCGACCGCTACGGAACCAGATATAGAAGTGCTAGACTCTACGAATGCGGATGCCATATACCAAAGCCGAATAAACCTCCAGAAAGCGATGTTAACAGACGCCATGGATCATAAGATTGCCAATCAACATAAACAAGAACAGTATTATGACAAACGCTGGAGATACTGCGAGTTAAAAAAGGCAGATCTCGTGTTGAAACGTACCCACCTAATCTCATACAAGACGCAAACAATCGTGGGTAAGTTTACCAACAGGTTTCAAGGCCCGTACCGCTTTTTAGACAGGTGGCACGACACGTACACGCTACAGAGAGTAGAAGATGGCGAAATCTTGTCTAGACGCGTACATGTCTCCGAATTAAAAGTATTTCATCCTCGAGAGGAAGTACCAACACTACCACCGCGGGACAACAGCGATCAAGTGGACGAAATGACCTCCGAACCCGAGACAGAAGTCCGTAGCGAAAGCCCACGATATAATTTAAGACCACGTAAACAGAGTAGGAGACGCAGAAACTGCTTCTGAGATGAAACCCTGAACAAACATCACAACTACGAGAGGGAAGAGACCCAAAGCATGTCGCCATTCAGACGACTTAGCCTGCAAACATTATATGTGCCAGACACGTCTTGAGGGTTAGATATAAGGAACACGCCCTTACGCGGTGACCTGCCGAACAAATAAGCTTCTCATTAGGAATATCTGACGCCAAGTTCAATGAACTAGCCCAAAGACCACCAGTGAGCTCACAATACAGCTCATTCCAAGTGGAAGACTGGGAAACAAGTAACTAAGTGGGATAGTGGCAGTGCTGAATTACCAAGCACACAGAAAAGGCTGGTGTATATATATCTAGGTATACCTATAACCAGAATCACCCTGGATACACTAGATAAGGCTACCCCTACTCTAAGGCGAGGGAATTGAAGGTTTTTGGTCGCTAGGAGAAAGCATGGTGAAAATGTAAAACAAAGGCACCGAATTTTAGATTCTAATTCTATCATATGAAACAGCTAATAGATCAAGCTAATGTAAAAACCTATCATCTAAATACAGGCGAAAACCGAGTTCTACATGTGAATAAGAATAAAAATGTAACAAAGCCCTGTAACGTACACCAAGAGTACGAAGAATAAATAGGAGCACATTCAAGCCCAGGTATGTTTTCTTAAATCACCATGTAACCTAGATAATAAGTAGCATAGACTAAGATACAGTTTCTTCCAAACAGAAGCTGGGCTTCAGTTTGGATCCATTTCAGTTAGGATTCGTTATGGAGATAGAGAGGTGACTATTGTATTTTAAAGGACGACGTAGATGCAACCAGTGAAGCTGCCGTAAAGTACGAGCAACGACCAAGCTTCAAAATATCGGTAAGGTAGCACTAAAACATAGATAAGAGTAGACCTGGAGAGCAATCTCAAAAACGACAGCACCTGAACTCGTGTTCAAGACTCTAGCAAGATATGTACTTTATGAACTGATCGTGAAATATTCCTGCTCCAAGAGGCAGTGCAAACCCTGTAAAATTCACAGTACGTACGTGACGGTTCGCGCACCAAACTTAATACAAGGCGCCCAAAACGAGCCCTTCGAGAACTCTATAATTCTCGACCAACACACGAGCCAGCGTTTCGTGTTAGACAAAGACATTTGAGTAATTAAGAGGGTGTGTTTATTGATGTTTTTAGTTGTATGTTTTTTAAATTAATCGTTGAGTGATTGTGTTTGATTAGATTATACGCATTATCCGAGTGTACGTAGCGGGATCCCCTAGGTTCGTTATCTTAGGACCTGTACTGTAATGTTCCATAAATAAGCGACAATAAATCGCTGAGTGTGAGCCCTACCTAGCCTGTGAGTATCTTTAACTTGACTGGGCGTGTTCTTTAATTATGCGAATTGTGCTGCAGTGAGCCAGGTAATGAGGTACTTAATATAGCAGACAGCCAGGTAATTAGGCTGCCAAGCAACAAGGCACCCCGATCACCCTCACTTCCCGACACTACCGTGGTTAGCTTGACAATCCAGTTACTATTCACGGCGCCTGTGGTGACCCCACTGACGAACCCACTGAAACGAAAGATTCTCGCGCTCTGCCCCAGTCTTTCAGAAAGGATTCAAACCCACTGGTAGTCTGGGATCCGCAGACCAGTTCGTCCAGATCTTAGTCCTCATTGCCTCGAACGAGGTGGGAAACCTTGAACGCGGAAGCCCTATAAGACTAATGTAACAATGAGATAGTACTTCAAGCATAAAAGGTATAGTATGAGAAGGGTTACCATCTGTCTGCAAGGCTGTCAGCCACGTGGACACTGGTGAAATGGACGTTTTTATTTACATGGAATGCTTAATCGGTCTCGTTGGCAGGCTCACACTAAAGGAGTTAAGTGGTTGTAGTTTAACGTTTGCTCAAATTCAATCATGGATGTTTAAACCTTCTTATCACTTTTATTAAATTCCTCCATAACTTCAAAGACACAATCTATGGTTCACACATCATATGCATCATATTTACTGGTATGTTTGAGTAGTGCCTTTGAGCAGTTACAAGCATGTATACAATATCTTTTTAAAGACGCATGAAAATTCTAAGCTCATAGCTAAACTTTGCAAATTCCGGTTATTAATTTGGACACTCTAGGTTGTACTTCACATTACAGTTTAAATTCATGTAAATTCAATTGTTTACACCAAAAGCATGATGGTCTAGCACATTAAGCAGTACGAAAAAGTTGTGAATTTTAAAATGGTTAAATGAAACACAATTACACAAGCAGTACTGGTGGCTACTGGTTTAAGATTATAAGTGTCGTTAGTTAATGTATTTATATATATTGTCGGTTGAAGATTATAAACGTTGCCAATTTGTGTGTGTGTGTGTGTAGTTGGTTGAAGACTATAAACGTGGCCAACTTGTGTGTGTGAAGTACTGTTTATGAAAAATGTGTTTGAATAGTGGTATTAGTTGTAAAAAAAACTACTAAACACACCCAGTCTAAGCCTTCAGCTTAGACTTGCGAGTACCAAGTCTCGGAAAAGAGTAAGGAGTAGAATAAAAAAAAATAGAAAAGTAGAAAAAAAATTAGGAAAAAATATATTGAAATTGAAAAAAAAAATCGAAAATTATTTTAAAAAATCTAAAATATTTCATGTGAGGCGAGTGGAGGCTAGAGTAGGCAAGATGAGACCAGAGAAGGTGAGAGACCCCCAAACTGGCAATTTATACCCCCTACTCGCATAGTTCCACTGAAAGAGTAGGAATCTGAAATCAAGTAGGACGATTAAGAATATTTTCAACTCAACTGAAAGCCATATTATTGAAAAAAAAATGTGAAACACAATATGTGTTTCACATATGGTTCACATGCAAATAAGTTTAATCACAATCAGTTACAAGGTTTAGATAGTATGGAAGCTAAGCAGTCACACTGAAAGAGTGGTGGACACAAATTGAACCTCATATGTGATTTCGATATACCTTGTAGTAGGATCTCTTAAAGTTTCACAGTTAAAGTTGATCGCACCAATGGGAACTTCGACATTAATTTAACAAAGGTTGTAGCAGAAGCTTTTAACGTAAAATATTGACCTAAAGACAGTATTGCACGATATTTCAGTGCCACTGCAAATTATTCCAAATGCGCAATACTGTAAAAAGGCTAAAATTATCAAACATTTAAGGCTGCAACAACATGTCTCAAAGACTGAAAAAAATATCTTAGTTTTGATGTAAATTCTCAATTGGACGAACATAATAGCTAAACAAGTTTTTTTAGTAGTGTCTAAACCTCCTCGTCCATTTATTTTACAAAAAGAAATGAGGTGTNACATTTTGCTGAGTTTTATAATTTAAACTTATTACTTATGGCTAAGTAAAGATTTCATTTTCCACCCTTTCTTGTTGAACTTATAAAAAAGGCGGCATTATGAAGTGAATATAAAGAATGTACATCACACTAATTTACGGGAGGCAATGCGTACGTCCCTGTATCTATTGTTATATTAACTTTCTTACTGGGGGTTAATAGAAATGTATTTACAATGGCCACTGTTCTTTGTGAGCATGTTCGTTGGATTCATGAAATGAAATTGCTACAGAATGTACAAGAAACTTGTTAATTTCTCCTATCACTGAGAAATACAATTGACTATCAACGGACATTGCATTGTGTCTTTAGTTCAGTTTATCTGTTTAATAATGTTAAACTTACATAATTCATTTTTCATTTAAATATTTTTGAGGGAAGGNTTGAAATGTCTAAATATTATTTTGTAATAATTCACACATTTTTTTATGCTTCAATGTGCATCAATGTGTTCAATGTCCTTATAACTTTTATGGTTCACGTAAAACACTCTAATTAATATTGAGTTTTGATGATACTTAAATGATGCTGGTATCTCCACAAACAGCTACTTCGTGTGTTGAATAGCACAACACATAGTGGATTGTCCCTGTTAACTTAGAAGTGTAACTTTCACTTCCGCATTTTCGCAGAATTTGATTGCAAGTTAATTAGATGTTATCAAGAAGGTCCGACAGCAGAGGGAATTGAATTGCAAGATCTCCAATGAAGGTGGGAAATCACCAGTCTCTAAAGGGTTTGGTGATTAGATACCTGATTGACTGGGGCATTACACAAAACTCCTAACACAGTTTAATCAGATTTCAATCCGTTTCCTTCGGCATTATATCGGAACTAGTAACCCAGAAAACCATTTCTCAGTGTTTTAAGGCGGTTCGACCCCTAAATCTCTCGTATTTTTATATAATCAAAAAGTTAGTGCACATCGATAGGATTCTATTTTGTGAAGCACTAGGAATTCAAATTATTCGCCTAGAATGTAACATTTCTGATTTATAGTGGTTTTAATTAGTTTATTAGTCAATTTAATTAAAAGTACTGTTGTCAAACTATTTTCCCAAATGAAATAGAAGTCTACGAAAATCGTAACATACCTATTGTCTATAGCTTCAATGTGCCAGATTGTTTTTAAGTGAATTACAGTCGGTGATAAATTCAATTTAATTGAACGTTGAAGATTCAATATAGGAATACCCAATTAAAATGGTCGCACATGGAACTGTGACTATCTTTTACACACTATGGCACATTCAAACTATAGACAGTAAGTATGTTACGATTTTCCATAGAATTTTATTTCATTCGGGAAAATAGTTTGACAGCAGTACTCATAATGAAATTGACTATTAAACCAATTAAAACCACTATAAATCAGAAATTTTACATTCTAGGGGAATAATTTCAATTCCTACGGTTTCGCGAAATAGAATCCTAGCTATGTGCCCTAACTTTGTAAGTATATAAAACTATGAGAGATTTAAGGGTCGAACCGCCTTAAATTACACCTCTTTTAGTAACATTCCGACAAAAACTAAAGGAACCATTTTATTTTGAGTGTGGTCTAATTCAACTTAAAACTTCTAATGCAACACAATGGATTAAATTAGTTTTATGTCGGTTTCTAAAGGATAGACATTGTGCCATAATAAAGCACAATGTGTATACCTTAAAACTTGCCCAGGCATATACAAATTTATTCAAAATTAGGTCACATAACAACAAATTTCTCAATATTTGAATGTTCGCTTTTATTATAAATAAACATTCACCTGCCAAGATATAAGAAACAGACAATAGCATGTAACTGTACACGTTTAAAGTGTTGTTTTTACTAGAATGGACTGCTGTTAAGCTAGACAAGCTCACTTTACGTTTTTGTTTGTTTTTAGTTTATGGTATCACGACCCTACAGGGTGATTCAATTTTTCTACTATTTTGACACATAGCTCGTGATGGATTCTTTGGCATATAGCACTTATCAATGAAACCCCACCTTTAACCTTCTTCCCAGAATACGCCGACCGTAAAACCTTATTTTTGGAGTCCTTTACAGAAAGACTCATAGCATAACGCTTTATACTGTAACGTTAACTTTAGACCTTAAACCAGCCCCACAGTTGGGCCAGCCATTTTGTAACGGTGATTTTAAACCAGTAGGTGGTCACACAGTTACTACTGTTTGATCGATCAAAATTAATTACCGACTAGCTCTAATACGATCAAACACAGAATTGCAGTTGAAACATTCAGGGGAGTCTACGGGGTTCGAACCAAAAATAAAAAAGTTTAATTTAAACAAAGCAAACCAATTACAAGAATCAATTAATGAAATAATTAATTCGAGAATTAGGAAAGCTAATTAAAGGGCACCACCGAGTCTAAAAAAGAATGCAAATGTAAAATAGACTATTCTCGGACGCCTAATATAAAAAAATAATGAGCATGAATGAAGGTGAAACGAAAAAGAGAAATAAATTAGTGATAAATATCAGATAGAAATATACATACATTTTATTACCCATAAAAAAAAGAAAAAAACACATAAGAACATGCATAAATAACGTAATTTAATTTTCCCGAGGAAACTTTGGCAACCATGCATTAGATTATATAAATTTCTCAAAAAAATCTCGACAACCATGCTAAGGAAACATTATTTACACAACTAAATGCATGCCAAATGTCTTGAAGCATTTCATGCAATCAACCAATATAAAATGCAAAACAAAAATATGATTAGTGGAGTTTGGTTTGTGGTGAGTCCGTTCTTGATGACTACAAAAGTAACTTCGGCCAACTTCAGTCTTCTCTCAGCAAACCAGTTATATCGGCCCCAGAAAGTAGTAAGGCCACAAATGCGAGGACAGTACGACCTTAACCAAGATCTGTAAATTAACAAAATAAGGAAGCTATAAACACGACTATTCACAACAGTCGGTCAAGCCATGGACAATAAAACATTATCCACGCAAACTCAGGGCATTCAGATATAACACGCGCCACTCTGAGGTCTAACTTCGCAACCGGTACAGAACAGAGATAGAAAACTCTTTATTAGTTCACCATTAATTCAAGCCAATAGAAGATAAAAATCACAAAAGTCCCACATAAGACCGTAACTGATGCAGAGATAACAGGATACAAAAATAAAATCATGATAACCTGATTTCTACAAATTGCACAGCAAGTAATTACTAGAAAACATTTCCCTGATGTTAAGATCTACTAAACACAGCAATACGGCAGACTTCAGCATATAAAAATTATTGCGATTAAAGATTTCACTACTCGAACCAACAGGCTAACAAACATTTACACATCTGGTTCCAACTACAGTGACTACCACGGTCAGAAATAAGTCTATCCAGACCAAAAAAACACGTCGGCAACCAGGTGTGTGAATATGTAATGACCACCCAGTGAGTTTGTCAACACCGCTAGCACGAGCACCAAAACCCTATCATTAATAGCTGGCAGAAAAAAGTTAACGAAACTTAATACTGAACACTACAAATAAATTCAGGCCGTATTTAGTATTGACCACGGAAGCAATACTGATAATAGTATGCCTACATGAAAGCAAAGGCAGAGTCCAGAAGCTCTCCTCAAGGTCAGCATTCAATGAACAAACACTGCGTAGGCCAGCATTCATATAATTAGCTAGTCTTTCTGGCATCAGACATTGAGAGTTACTAAACAGGATAATGTATCAAAGGGGACTAGTGCTTTAGACAAATAGTGTCGACTTCTCTGGTCTCTAATAAAAGCAAAAGCTGTTCGATACTATAATGGAAAAGACTACCTTCCACATTTAGTCAACGCAGATGGTGTACGAACTATAACTGAACTAGGATTTAAAGTAATCATAAAACTGAAAAAGATAATTTACTCTAAACTCAACTCAACTACCAAAAAAAGGAAAGTTAATTTCAGCATTTACAGAATAGAAACACTCATAATAGACTCCTTAACTGCAATTTTTCCGCAGTCCATGTCCAACCCTCCAAGCTTGGCAGGACGTGTGCGTGGCCACAACAACTGCTGACTGCCGCCTACATGGGTTGAGGCAAAGACTTCTGATAGCTGCTTTACTCTGGTGTCCGCAACTGGAAACTCTTCGTCTGTGGCTGACGATGTCTCCCAAGGGCGTTGAACCAAACATGTTGAGACGTAAAATACAACTGCTCAACACAATCCTCCAAATATACGAAAAGAATAATTAGATGTCTCTAGTATACAGTTCGTGCAAAATTCAAACGAAAAAGTAAGCGCTCATTCCTTAAGCCATACAACCGTATACATAATAACGACGATACACATTTCACAACATAACGGTAGACGTCTACACATGACGTAAAAGATGAACCCAAATACATCTCAATAATTATAGACTCAGAGTATCACTCCTTCGAGTGAACCCATAAACGACTTGTCGCCAACTCTCCACCGACCAACTTCGACTGATCACGATTAAGGCGCAGACGTGCCATAAATACTCATCTGACTCCAGCAATACGTCATTAAAAGAGAAAGTCCACAAGTTAATGAGCCATACAGATTGCCTAACCAGAAAGTGGTGAAAGAAACAGACAGCAGAAATCTCGCACATCATGCATTCTCCAGAAAAGTCCTATCTTATAAATGCCGAAAATAACTCCCCCCAAAAAAGGAATTTAAAAACAAATGTAATCATTAAAACAGAAAGTAATATTTGCTGTTACAATACTCAGGCTAATGAGTCGGTCGCGGAACCTCCCGAACTGAAGCTGAGAACTCTACCAGTAAGTCAAATGTTAGTTTACGTTTTAGAAATCGGACAATACATTATTCTGTGCTAATAATACTAAGAAGATCAAGACATAATCAACAGTGAAAAAATAACATTTACATTATACATAATGAGATATAACTTTTTAAGATGTATGAGTGCAAGGCTTGAGTGATTTTGGGGAGCATACAATATGAGAATGCTGATGCCGATGCCCATCAAGGTAAAAGTCTTAGCTTCAATTACCACACTTTTTTATATTGTGAGTACGCTTTACGTAATGTTTATTATTTACCATTCATCTACATTAACCTATACAAGTACAGTTAATTGTTTTGAAATGCCGCACAATTGTGGAGAAAACATAGTCCCTTTTCAATGAATATTTGACGAGGGTAGTGTAAGCTTCTAACCCCTGTGGACATGACTGAAATACATTTTTCTAAGCATATCTGGAAAAAAATATGCGATCAAACTATCCTCTAACCGAAGGAACACTACATTAACAGCATTATCTTTATAGGTATTACTGGAGAATATGGAATAAACACAAGATGTTCAGTGTCACACTGAGACTTTATCATCTTTTTAGGTTTATTTTATAGCAAGTATGTATTTCTGAATATTTCTAATTAATTACATTTATGGACTGAATTTGCAAATCAGTTATATAAAATAACATTTATGAATTTAACGCAATGTCTCTGTTAACATTCTAATTGTGCTNCATTAATCCAGAGCGATTGGTAGGGAGTAAAGATACATGGGTAAATTTCTAATTGTAATAGTTTGTGGTTGCTGTATACCTCAAAACAGAATACACTTAAAATGGTTTGCTAGAAATAATTGCAATCCTAAGTCAAGCGATGTTTCATAGACAGAATATTGGAGAACTATATACTGTTATAACCTTCTATATAAATAAAAGTGAATGTTTGTGTGCCTATACCGAAAATAATTGGGCACTTCTACGTAACCTAGAAAGCTGAATATTTTCATAGTGCTAGGGTTTACCATTAAACTAAACGGAGAATAAAAAAAACGGAAATTTGTATACAGGGTGGAATTAGGGGCCCCTTAAGTCACCTTGGGTCTCACATTGGGAATTTAATACTGAGTACTTCCCCTAATTCAACCCATGCATAAATATTTCTGTTTTTTAATTTTCCCTTTAGTTTCATGGTAAACCCTCTCACTATGCAAAATTTCAGCTTTCTAGGTTACGTAGAAGTGCAGCGACCATAAATGGCAAATTACATTCTCACCTGCTCAAATTGATTGGTGTACGTCATTGGTACGAGTGTCCAACTATATAAATGCAAGCATGCTCTCTCAACAGTCAAAAACACATCATCCTCACTCCAGCTTTCACGATGAGTGCCATTGCAAGTGAAGAGAGGACGAGACCAGTGGTTTTCGACGTACCTGTGGACGAGGAATACACTCGATACTACTCGCATAACCTTAGGGAAGATGACTACGAAGAGCCGTATTTTTTTTTTACTTAATATCGAAGGCAGAAATTGGTTTGCGGAACAAAGACAATTTGGGAATTTTTCAGAGGCACTTCATAAGTTGTCTAGAGCAGGCCATCAATCGTTTCAACGAAGGAGCGCCCGTATCAGCCGAGGCTTCCACACAGACCGAGGATGTCCAAATCGCACTAGCAGGGGTCGATGAGATAGCGAGGATACATACAGCTCCACCGAACACGCCTAGACACCGTGATGACGAGGTGGTAAACATGCAGACAGAGGACGAAGATGACGCCCTCAACAATGCAGTTTCCGGTAGTCAGGCGAATATAAATAGGTACCCTTCAGCTAACCTACCAGCCTCACAAGAACAGGGTCAGTCCCCTGTTCTTGCCCCTAAACCACCGAAACGGAAACGTTTTGGATCCCTACCAAATCCCGAAACTCCTAAAAACCTACCACCTCCCAAGGAAAAGCAGGGGAAACATCAAAAGCCAGCGAGAAGTCATCGGGATTTCACGGCGGTGGTCACCGGGGTTGCATTGTCAACAAAAATGACGGAGATCGTGGAGGTGCTGAAGAAGAAATTTTCTTCATTCCAGAGGTGTCTCCGAGTCATCGCTAGGCGAAACAACGTGCATACCACCTATGTGAGAGTGTTCTTCTCCGAGGAGAAGGATGCATCACAACTTATTAAAGAGTATATCACCATCAGGGGGTGCGTGCACGTTGTGGAACCATCCAGACCCAGAACAAACAGAAGGCACGACCAACAACACCAAGTCGACGTAAAGACAGCCAACAGTCAGCAGTCAGTTCAGCTGGAAATGCTGCAACTTCTCCAGCTGCTGGTATCCAGAATGGCACCGCAGGAAACTGCGGGGTAACGCTTGCACCAGCCCTGAAGCCAGCAAGGACCTCCACCTTTCCAGACCATAACACTCCTCCACCCAAAATAACCCATTTACTCCACCCATCCATCACCTTGTCACCTAGCCATCAAAAGAGCCATTATTGTGGGATCCGCCAAAAGAGCCACCGGTGTGCACATCTTCACCTTTGTGCACACGAAATTCCAGAAGACGCCCCACGTGACATCCAAATTTCCCGCTTTTTGCCTCCCGCCTTTTCCAACCGCCGTTACCGTATCATATTAGTTCCCCAGCAATGACGAATCACTTGAATATCTTCCCGTTTCACCTCCGCCTTCTCTCATCTTTCCTATCCGATTTTCTTACCGTTTTTCTACAGTTTCGCTGAAGGGGTACTGAAGGGGTAGTACCAGCCAGGTACCGACCCGAAACAGCAGTTGTAGCCCTTCGGGCTGCAACAACTACCTCTACTTCTTCTTCTCTGCTCTCTCAACAGTCATTCAGTGATCGTTCCTCACCGAATTCACACTGTGTTAAGTACGAATTTTGCTGTTCAATTTCTCATTGTTTTCTTGCTGAAGGATTATTTCGCTTGATTGCTTTACTTTACCATCATCCTCTGTTTCTCAGACGAAGAAGTAGGGTTTTGTATTTTCTGCGAGTATTTTCGTGGCATTCGTACATATCCAATACTACTGGCTTCAGTTTAAGTAGCGTAAAATATTTGTCATTATTTCATTACATTTTACTCTTCGAACTTCGTTTATACGGTTGTTGTTGTCTACTGTCTAACGGATTCACCCATTTTTAGTTTAAACAGCTATTGTTTGGCACCGTTGTTAACCGATATCATGAAACCTCAACTCGGCATACCAATCAGACCTCTCTCTTCATCAATGATCGTCGACGTAGTTACCGGAGACTACCTTTCGTACGACCACATGAACAAGTTCGGACAACACCTAACTTTTGCATGGAATGACACCTTTCATTGATTGGAGCGTTGAATTACTTTCGCCCTCTTCCTTTCGATTCACCGCATATCCGGCTGCTGAGTGGCGTCAATAGGATCGTTGGCGACGTCACGCACTGGATTTGTGTGCATTATGATGAGCTACGCAACAGAGAAGAAGGCCTCACTTTTCATGTATACGAAAGCCTTTACACCGGGTCCCTGTCTCCTCTACAACTAGAGTACTTCCATCGTTTGTATCCCCTGAATCCCACAGTCGTTTTCAAACAAATTCAACAATAGCCGAATCTAATGGATTGCAGTGTTTTCGCTGTGACTTTTTTTATATCCATATCTTTGGTTGGTGACCCTACATTGGACAAATATGGCCATCCCCTAATGCGGCCACGTATAGTCAACATGGTATCCGCTTTCCACATGACCTCGTTTCCTACTGTCTCTGCGTGTAGTTTAGTATATCCATGTACGGTGACGTTCCGCAGAAGATTAAGAGAGGCAGGCCAAAGAGAGTCAAACGTAGTAGGCCCAATTCGGTTTTAACCGAAGCGGAAATGCGAGAAGCTAAGAAACAATACGTTGCCATCAAGCAGAAAAATTAAACGCCTACAAGGAGGGAGAGCAGACGAGAATCTGATAGAGTGTAGTTCTCTATAAAAGCCTTTAAATTTACTTTATAATGTTGATCTTAGTTAAAAAAGAGGAACCTATGTCTTGCTTAAGAAGGCTCTCGAAGCAATTTAATTGGATTCTTTTGGGAGAGATGGGAAGTTCTCACCCCTCCAAAGGGAACTTCGTGAGGAAATGTTTTTAGGGTAATAATAAATAGTATATATGTGTGTCATAGAACTCTTTGTGTGAAGTGATTGTATTTTAGAAGTAAACTATGTACGGGTAATATATAAGAGTATGTTAATTTTAAGAAGTGTGGGCAATCCTGAAAACAATTAATGTACAACCGGAGTATTGCAGGTGGCCTAGAACTGAGGATAGGAAAGGACTGAGAAAGTCGATGTCCCAGTATTTAAGCACGCTCGCCGGTGGGAGAAGGGGCAGACTAATCCGTACCGTTGTCAGAGTTGCCAGGAGCAGCACGGTCGGACAGTATTGATATGACCATTTAACAAGGATTATAAACTCACGAAGGTGAGATTACGTTCTACAAGTGTGAATTTTATGTTTTAAGATTATTGTTAGTTGAAACTTATGATGTCATGTCTATATCTTACAGTTCCAAGTCTTGTGGGCAAAGTAATTGTCGCAGTCTTGTGTTGGGGCCTTCGGGACGTATCCGCTTTCTAGAGGTAGAGATCTGTACGGTCAACCCATGAATCTCATCAGGAGCGGAAGACGGATATGCAGGAGCTGAGGCTTGAGAGAGAAGATGGGAGGCGCAGCTTACTAGCGAAGAGAATCTGAGAAGAGGTGAAGCAGGAATGGACATCCAGGACGCCGACTTCAACGTCTCCGAGGAGTAGAACAAGATAAGTGACTTAGATGTGTTGAATAGTGAAAAAGTTTCACAACTTTGTTATTTAGGGCCGTAGAGCCAAACGGCTGAAATTTCATAAAAGTTGACTAGAGAAAGGAGGCGCAATAAATCGATTGGCGCCAGCCGTTTTGCCAACATGTGAAAAATAGTAGACACAGGCGTTAGTGCCTAGGCCTAATGAACTCCATCAGGGAGAAATGCATCTAACCGTAGTCGAACACTATCTATGATTTGACTGTTTCCAAGACGTGTGATTCTCATGTTGGGAGAAGTGGGAGACTCCGGGAGCTCTGAGATCAGGAGACTGCTATCCTGGGTTCACTGCTCAGATGCATACCATCGAACAATTAACTCTTAGTGAAGAGTGAGAATAGTGAACTTCATAGAGCCGAGTGAGACTCTCAAGTATTCAGACTCTAAGACTCAATAAGGACAATACTCTGAAAAGGTTAGGTAGAGATTATATCTTTGGAGTAGGTTCCAGGATGATCAGATTCATAAGGGATACCATCCCCGAAATATGTTTTCATAGATTAATAGTAAGAACTGGTTTAGTGGTATTGCTAAAGCAAACGATTCAGGGTACTTGTTCACATTTAAGGTCCTGTGTGAACCCCTTCTAGTGTTAATAATTATCGATGGAATAAATGTTAAAACTCAGATTTGTGTGTTTTCCTCACCTCAAAATAACCAAACCATAACACCATCAATTATCTTTATTACGTCAGTTGAGTTCTTATTGGGACCTTCACTACCTAATCCGAAGGTCGAACTCCACCTTGAACTTAGGAGCTCGGGTCGGGTTATAGGAAAATTTCTGGTTGAACAAAATAAAACAACCCAGAATCTTCATTAACGACAGGTGGCCGTTAAAGAAGTGGCGCCCAACGTGGGGCCCGATAGGAAGCGTTGATGGTGATGGTTATTTTCATGTGTATGAAGAACAAACATAGAACGGTGAACTTAAGAGTAAGAAAAGATACTTTGATACTCGTCACATAACAGTTTTGGTTTATTGACTATCGGGGTTGTGAGAATTGAGATCTATTAGTAATGGAGAAACATTAAAGATGAAGAAGTCTGAAATAGTGAATTAATTGCGATTGAGGGGATTGTCTAATTCAGGCAGTGTAAGGACGTTGAGGAGGCGGTTGCGAGACGCCACTAGAGTCGAAGAAGGAATGCCATCTGTTGAGTTAGATTATCCGCCAGAGGTTTTTGTCGGAGATGAGATGGAGAGACTAGTAATAGCAACGATGGAACCAGCCATGATACATAAGTGGAATTGTTGGTTTTCAGGAGATTCCAGAGAGAGTGTAATATCATTTTTAGAGGAAGAAAAGGAATTGAGAGGGACTAGAGGGGTATCGGAAGAACAATTATTTGCTGGGAGTGCCGATCTTTGTAGAAGAAAGGCAAAGATATGGTATAGAGCTCATCGATCCACATTCAAAGCTTGTGGAGATGTCGAAGCCACTCTCAAAGCAGCCTACATTCCAATGAATTATGAGGAGATAATTAGGGAGGCCATCCTACAGATGACACAAGCTCCTGGGGAATGAATCGATGATTATGTAGCAAGACTGATCGCCCTTAGGAATCGGTTAGAGTCACCTCTATCCGAAACTCTCCAGTAGAAAAGGTTGATTAAGAACTTGCATCCAGATCACTAGAAAGAAATGGCCTATGTTCAGGTCTCATCAGTGACTTAGATGCTGGAATGGGAAGGCAGTATGAGAAGTTGCGGTATGATGCTTCCGGTTATAAACCTCCTCCCGAGGCTAATAAGGTGTGTGCAACGGATTTAGCATATGAGGTTCCTATAACCCATAGAAGGATTAATGCCGAGAAAATATATTTTCATCAAGACGTAGCAGGGATGACGCCTAGTACGCAAGCGAAGTGTTGGAATTGTGACCAACCGAGACATTTATTCAGGACTTGTGGTCAACCTAGGATAAAACTGTTTTGTTTCACCTGTGGAAAACCAGGACATATCAGTAGGCTATGTAAAGTTACTAGCCGGGATTCGACTCGGAGCAGATACCCCGGAGGATTGAATAAGGGAAGTCACAGTACGGCGATAAAGAGGAATGCTAACATGACAACCTTGACTTGCTTTAATTGTTCCTAAGCTTGACAGTCTTTTCGAACTTGTTTGTCAGCCTTAAACTTATTTTTCTTAAAGTGTGGCACGAAGGATCAATGGACAGATTCCTGTATAAGGTGTAGTCGAACGCAAGGTAGACCAGTTCAGGGAATAGCAGAGAGTTCGGGAAACGAGCTTTGAGTTTTGCTACGAGTCGGCAGCAAAACTCTCGAATTGAAAAGAGTCTGACCAAGAATATTATAATAAATTCAGTATTGATGTCTCGANTGGTTGCGGGACGCCCTCATCTATCTTTGGAAATTATGGGCTGATCATTAGAAGTTTTAGTAGATACGGGATCCACGCATACTGTCATCAGTGAAGCAGGGTTATCTTGGTTAGTGAAGTTGGGACTTCGTTGGTATCCTGTCAGAGGGGTCGGAGACCCACCCGTCCATACTGTTAGTGGAGAGTTCATCAGGGTTCTGGGAAAGATGGATATTCCAGTCATGATGGGAGATACAGCGATGATGAATACAGCCTTAGTCATTCCCAAAGTACAAAATGCTTTCGTCCTAGGAATGGATGTGTTAAAGGCTCAAGGAATCAGATTAGATTTGGGAGAAGGGAATTGGAGTTTTAGAGGACACCCTCGTCGAGAATTTGAACTACACTTTCCGTCCAAACCTACCATACCTAAGCTAGCAGTATTAGACTTAGAGGAAAGGGAAGAAGAAAAATTAAATCTTTTTCTCAAAGAGAATTTACCTAAAATGAAGAAGGCGAGGGGACGAACACATTTAGTCCATCATTATATAGATACGGAAGGAAACGCACCGATTAAACAGCGGTATTATCCGGTGTCACCAGTGGTCCAGGCTCAAATCAATGGAGAAGTAGATGACATGTTAGAAAGAGGAGTTATAGAGCCATCGTCAAGTCCGTGGTCAAGCCCAATATTGTTAGTAAACAAATCTTCATGGAAGAAACGTTTTTGCGTAGATTTTCGCTGAGTCAACTCTGTATCCAAGAAGAAGCATATCCTATACCCTTTATATCGGCTATTCTAGATAAATTGCGAAATGCTAGATATTTAACTACGCTAGATCTTCAAGCAGGGTGTTGGCAAGTTCCGTTGGAAAGCACTAGTAAAGAGAAGACTGCATTTACGATTCCAGGGAGAGGATTATTTCAGTTTACATTTATGCCTTTTGGTTAACATAATGGACCAGCAATCTTTCAGAGAATAATAGATACCGTACTTGGGGTAGACTTAGAACCATTTTGCTTCTGTTATTTAGATGATATAATAATTGCTACTAAATATCTAGAGCAACATTTCGAAATTTTAGGGAAAGTTTTTTCTCTGGACTATTATTAAATATAGAGAAAAGCAAATTTTGTGTCCATCAGTTAATATATCTTGGACATGTGGTTGATCGACAGGGTCTTCAGGTCGACCCAGAGAAAGTGGGAGTCATAGTAAACTATCCAAGACCTCAAAATATAAAAGAGTTAAAGAGATTTCTGGGAATGGTGGGATGGTACCGTAGATTCATTCCAGAATACTCCCACTTACTACAGCCTTTGACTAAGCTACTTCGAAAGAAACAAAAATGGTCCTGGACCGAAGAGAGAGAGGAAGTTTTTCGAAAACATAAGGAACGACTTATTAGTACTCCTATTTTGAAGTGTCCTGATTATAACGTACCTATTGAAATTCATTGTGATGCTTCCGATTATGGGTAAGGTTTCGTTTTGGTACAAAGAGTGAACAACCAAGAACATGTGATCGCTTATCTAAGCAGACTTTTAACCGCGGCGGAACGAAATTATTCAGTCACTAAAAAGGAATGCCTCGCCGTAGTGTGGGCTTTAGAGAAACTTAGACCGTATTTAGAGGGATATCATTTTAAAGTCCTTACGGATCACCATAGTCTTACGTGGTTGGCAAATCTAGAAGATCCAAAGGGTCGATTAGCTCNTTGGGCTTTGAAGATGCAACAATATGATTTCTAGATCATCCATAGAAAGGGAGCTTTCCATCATGTATCGGACGCTCTTTCCAGGATCACCGAACGTCATGTTTCGTTACTGGCCAGGACGACATACGAGATGATCCCTGGAAACAGAATTTAAAAGGGGAGATGGATCGATATCCTGAAAGATTTCCTGATTACATGATCCATGAGGATATGGTCTATAAAAAGACTAAAAATAAGGACCACCCTTTTTGTCAAGAAGATTGGAAACTATTAATACCACCGGAGTGGAGAGGAAGGATTTTAGAAGAGATCCATAGTAAACCTACCGCAGGACATTTAGAGGTACATAAAACTATTTTGCTCACCTCTAAAAATTATTTTTGGAAAGGGATGACTAGAGATATACGTAATTTTGTGAGGAAATGAACGGTTTGTCAGACAACTAAAAATATGGGCGGATTGCCAGTGGGAAGGTTGGTTTCAAATACAGCGAACACTCCCTGGGCGATTGTTTCGACGGATGTGATTGGTCCTTTACCAAGTTCGAGGAAAATATACAGCTATATTTTAGTCGTTGTTGATTTATTTACTAAGTGGGTATAATTAAACCCCCTGCGAAGAACCACGTCGGAAGCAATCGCTGACAAGTTCAAGCAGGTCATCTATAGGTTTGGGGCCCCTAAAGCACTCATTTGTGACAATGATTCAGTGTATGTGAGCCGAGTATTTTCACGAGTAGCTCACTCTTTTGACGTGAAAATTAAGTATACACCGTTATACCATCCACAAGCAAATTTTACGGAAAGAGTAAACCGCACACTAAAGAGTATGTTGACTGCTTTCACCAAGGATCATAGAAAGTGGGATACGCATTTAGACAAGTATGGGAATGCTTTCCGCAATTTAAACCGAAGCTTAACGGGATATACACCCGCTTTTCTAAATTTTGGAAAAGAATTATGATTGCCGAACAAGGTACGACAATTGGTACTGCGAAGTACTGCGCTCGACTTAAGTAAACCGTTCGTACTCGGTAACACTCTTCAGCTAACCAAATAAAAATGTTTTTCTGAAAGAAATCTATCAACTTGTCCAAAATAATTTAGCCAAAGCCCAAATGAATCAGCAGAAAACGTACAACTTAAGACATCGAGAAATGAATTTCCAAATGGGAGATTTAGATCCCCGAAGGAGTCATCAGTAGTCAGACGCTGTGCATTATTTTGCTGCGAAGTTAGCACCAACGTTTTTAGGGCCGTTTGTTATAAAGCAAAACTCAGACTAAAGTCGACGCAGGAAAATGACATGTTAGTATCTCCACCCGTTCGTCCAATAGAGAAGGAGGAAACCGCGTGTGAGTCAATGTCGAGGATTAAAAAATACTCTTGGCTATTATTTTACCCCAGGTGGGGGGAATTTAATGGATTCTTTTGGGAGAGATGGGAAGTTCTCATCCCTCTAAAGGGAACTTCGTGGGGAAATGTGTTTAGGGTAATAATAAAGAGTATATATGTGTGTCATAGAGCTCTTTGTGTGAAGTGATTGTGTTTTAGAAGTAAACTATGTACGTGTTAAATATAAGGGTATGTTAATTTTAAGAAGTGTTGGAAATCCTGGAAATAATTAATGTAAAACCGGAGATTTTTCGGGTGGCCTAGAACTGAGGATAGGAAAGGACTAAGAAATTCGATGTCCCAGTATTTAAGAACGCTCGCCGGTGGGAGAAGGGGCAGACTAATCCGTACCGTTGTCAGAGTTGCCATGTGCAGCATGGTCGGACAGTATTGATACGAACATCTGATTATGTCAAAGAATCAGAGTACGTCTTTGATCAAGAATTATAAACTTACGAAGGTAAGATTACGTTCTATAAGTGTGGATTTTATGTTTTAAGATTATTGTTAGTTGAAACTTATGATGTTTTGTTTATATCTTACAGTTACAAGTCTTGTGGGCAAAGTAATTGTTACAGTCTTATGTTGGGGCCTTCGAGATGTATCCACGTTCAGGAGGGAGATATTTGTACGGTCAACCCATTAATCTCATCAGGAGCGGAAGACGGATATGCAGGAGCTGAGGCTTGAAAGAAAATTTGGGAGGTGCAGCTTACTAGCGAAGAGAAGCTGAGAAGAGACGAAGCAGGAATGGACATCCAAGACGCCGATGTCAACGTCTCCGAGGAGTAGAAAAAGATAAGTGACTTTGATGTGTTGAATAGTGAAAAAGTTTCACAACTTTGTTATTTAGGGCAGTAGAGCCAAACGGCGAAAATCTCATAAAATTTTACTAGATATAGGAGGCTCATTAAATCATTTGGGGCCAGCCGTTTTGCCAAAAAGTGAAACGTAGTAGTCATAGGTGTTAGTGCCTAGGCCTAATGAACTCCATCAGGGAGAAATGCATCTAACCGAAGTCGAACACTATCTTTGACTTGCCTGTTCCCCAAGACGAGTGATTCTCATGTTGGGAGGAGTGGGAGACTCTGGGAGCTCTGAGATCAGGAGACTGCTCTCCTGGATTCACTGCTCAGATGCTTACCATCGAACAATTAACGCTTAGTGAAGGGTGAAAATAGTTAACTTCATCGAGCCGAGTGAGACTCTTAAGTATTCAGACTCCAAGACTCTATAAGGACAATACTGTGAAAAGGTTAGGTAGAGATTATATCTTTGGAGTAGGTTCTGGGATGATCAGATTCATAGGGGAGACCATCCCTGAAATATGTTTTCACAGTTTAATAGTAAGAACTGGTTTAGTGGTATTGCCAAAGCATACGATTCAGGGTACTTGTTCACATTTAAGGTCCTGTGTGACCCCCTTCTAGAGTTAATAATTATCGATGAATTAAATGTTAAAACTTAGATTTGTGTGTTTTCCTCACTTCAAAATAACCAAACCATCAACTATCTTTAGTACGTCAGTTGAATTCTTATTGGGACCTTCACTACCTAATCCGAAGGTTGTACTCCACCTTGAACTTTGGAGCTTGGGTCGGGATATAGGAACATTTCTGGTTGAACAAAATAAAACAACCTAGAATCTTCTATAACGACAGGTGGCCATTTAACAATGTATGATACTTTTAATCTTGGGGTCTGGACACTACATAGAGTTTACTTAGTATGGCAGTTTTATGATGTGCAGATAAATGACAGAACTGACACTTTGTCATACAACCAAGAGTGACCTGCTTCAATCTTACTTGAGTCCTAAATATGAATGAAGAATGTATATATAGTTTACGAGTAGGAGTAAGCAGATTATTACTTGCTTCAACACAGTGGTTATATCAAGCTAACGTAAATTACTCCGCTCACATTTATAAGTCCAGACACTTAGCACACTATGGACACTTTTAGTTCAAAACTTAAATAACTATAATTTTACTCATTTACGTAAATTGGGACTGAAACAAAAATCATTAGCAGGTTACACATTCACTATAAGTTCAAGGTAGAGTACCACGTACGCTGATGCAACTAGATGCTATAACGTGACAAAGGACATTCTAATGATGGGAGAGGTAATTCAAATATAAACACAGCGGTAATCAAGAATCTCATATTAGGTCTTTTCAAACAAAGCCACGCTCTTTACAAGTTAGAATGATTGGCTCTTGAAACTGTTTGACCTATAAGCATAACTAATATTTTGAACTAATATCTTGTATTCGTAAATATAATATATTCAATTACGGAATGCAAAGAAAGTCAGAGATTATAAATCACAATAGAAGCCAACACACATTGAAAGAATATGTCAATAAACTAGACAACGGAATCAGACCTCATATAAACCTGAGTATAACAAACTTCAAGTAACTTAAATAAATTAATA